>DWNJ01002734.1:0-10258 GCA_018250275.1 Udranomia eurus
CTCTTTTTGTGCTACGTTTGAAGAACCCCATGTCATAGCGCTCCGGGAATACCTCAGAAGGAAGTTCATTCCACAATATAATCGACATTTAACTAACACGGGACACAGAAGCAAGAATACTGCTGTTATAAGGCAGAAATAGGTGTAGCGGTGGTGCCTCCGGAGTCGAACCGTAAAAGGTTCGATCACCATCAATTTCTCAAAGATTATTCTCAAAAAAATACATAGCTATTAGATAGTTCACAGATACATATTTCGTAGTTTTCTTGGAATCACCTCACCCGCTGAAAGAAACAACCTCCAATGTTTACCGAATATATCTGTTAACTGAGAAGTACAACACACAAAGCCAGATTAATGGGACGGAGATGGAGACAGCGTTAATGGACCGAGAGCAAGAGAACTCTATTGTATTTTTATTATAAACCGCCCTCAGCCGCCGGTTTTGCCCGCGCAGTGCAAAATAATTTCCGGCGTAAAGCAGTCTTAATATTCAGTTAGTTAGTTCGTCACTATAGTTTTGTTAACACAGGCGGTGTATTGTGTTATTTTATGAACTTTAAATTATCATAGTTATCTTGGTTTTTTCATTAGTAATTGCTTACGTTAGGTAAATGAATAACGATGACACTCGATTTATGTAACGTTCTGTGTTTAATTATTATCTTATATATAGATAGATCGTGCTTTAGTTAGTTAGTTTTTCTTTAAAAAGTAAAATTCTCTTCTGTTGGCACATTCAGTTTGAAATATCATAGACACCTTATTTATAGTTCGAGTGGTAAATTCTCGCAAGTCAGTAATAATTGCTTAAAGTTAAATGAATACCGAAGATGTTCTGTAGCAGGCTGCCTGATTCAAGTCACTATAAAGCATCCAATCTTGTAAAGATTTGAGATAGTAGGCTAGTGAATTGATACAACACAATTCGATTGGCGTAGGCTGCCGTTTCTAATGTCTTTGTCATCCAATGTCATACAAGCTGCAATTATAAGCTACCGAATAAGATGGCTGCAACCACGGTACGAGTTTCTTCCACATCTGGGAAAAGCGTGGAACGCACTCCGCCACGCTGCGTCAATGCGTGTTGACCAAAGATCAACACCTCGAATGACCCAACACTGAGTAATGGGCTGATGAAGAGCACTTTAGATAAAAAAAACTTTAACAAGGCTACAAGGACTACATAGTAGGTACGTTCGTAATTATCGAGTGAACCGAACGTGCTCAAGACGCGGTGCGGACGCCATTAGACGCGTAACCGTTGCCAACGCTGATTAGAACTAAGAGGCACGGTAAACTAGCAGTAAATACTAGCGGAAAAATCGGTGTAATCTGTATGTACATCCTTCATCAAAACAAATTAGTTTCAGGAAAATTCAAGAATGTTTTATGTGTGTTTTGATCTACATTGTTTTCGTTACTATACACCTTACGCTCTCATATCACTCACTTTTTGCATTGCAGCTGAAATTTATTCTTGTATCTAAGAGTATATATATATAGAGGAGACAAGGATACTCCTGTCTGCTATGTGGTTTCAGGCAGCGGAAAGCAATTGGTAGGGAAAGCCGAAGATTTGGTTCAGTAGTGCATCTTGGGAAACACCTATATCCAGTAGTGGGTAAACAACCATGAAATAGAACAATATGAAGAACGAGATGAGTCAAGCATAAAACATGTAGGACTTTGAAATCATCTGATAGGAGAAATATTCAGCAGGATAGAAGATACAGTGGATACAGTGGATAAGAAGTGGAAGGTAAGGATATGAAAATGGATTGAATACCATCTTACAGTACATTATATTTTAAGCAGTTCCCCAGTCTTGAATAAAACAAAAAACCGAGCCACGGCTCTTGGTCTATTATTAATGCACTTGCTATACTTTCGCGGCTCTCCGATAAAAGAGACGAGGAAAAATATAATAAAACATTCTTTGTGCCAGCCGTGATGAAAGGATTCTGTGTCACCCCCGGTATTAATTCTACGTGCTTTATTAATGCCGCGTTACCCTTGTTCAATCACTGCTCAGATGAGAATACTTTTTGCGCCTCGGAAGCGTGGATGTAGATATGTAGGCTTTGAAATGACTATCCGTTTCAGTGCTCGAGTTGTCCATGTGTGGATTAATTTAGGTTTTTGTAGATGAAAAACTAAAATTAATGTTATAGCCAGTCAATGTGTCTGTCCGTTCAAAAATAATTAAAAGAATACGTTTATCACGTTAAAATTAAGTACCGATTTTTTTTTTAAGTTGTCGTACCAGCATTAATCTTTGATCCGAATCTTGGGCTTTTAAACAATTATATGGTCTTAACTATTCCTTCATAGAAACTGCGCTGCATTTCTGGGTCCTTTATTACCGATGAGTCACAAATTATTGATATGAGTAATTTCGTCACAATATAGTGCCTTTTTAACTTAGTTAAAAAGCCTTAAAATTGACATGCGAAAATTAACCCCACTGAGCTGACGTCGTTAACTGGTCTATTGCAAGCATGCTTAGCATGCAGGCGTTTAAGACAAAAGTCTACCGGAGTTATTTACGGCTGTTTCATACTAGCGATTTTACATACCGAATGCTAAAATACTAGATGGCTATAAAATGTACCTTTTTTGCGATTTAGGGACAGAGATGTTTTTAATATAATTTCATTTTTTTAAATACAAGCAGTGTATCAATTTTACAGCAATGATTTTTTTAACAATATGACCATTAAAAATATTAAAATCATTGTCATTAAAGCCTGTTTATACAGAATATTATTTTTGTAATCACAAAAACCACTTATATAACCCATAATATATATATAACACACGATAACCATCAAAAACTCACACTAGAATTGCCATTCATGATTATTTACATGCATGTCTATCTCATAAAGAGAAAAAATATATAAGATATTACAAATAAAACTTCACAAATCGCTAGTGTGCAAAGGCTCGTAGTAAATATTTTAATAAAATTTTGCGAGACGAAATTTCTCGATAAAAGCTTAGACCCCGAAGTTTCACAATTAAGGGACGGTTCGACTTTTCAAGGTGGATTTATTAAAACGTTATTATGTTTACATTTTTCGACAAAGTTCGTCGGTCGGTTATTGTTTAAGCGTGGTACGTTTAAATTAATTTCATACTGGACGTGTGGGACGCTGAAGTTCGGATTAAGTTACACGAAGTCGGTCAAAACATGCAGTTTGATCCCGCTCAGAAATATGTTTCGGACCTGCTCACTTCACTGAGAGCAAACTTTTTGAACTCACATTTTCCAGTGTGTAATATTTTCATTACATTTTCCTTTTGACTTTATTTGTGCATTTTATAAAGAATACCTTGTACATTTAATTAGCTTAGGTACTAAGTAAACTACGGTTCTACTCCGAAGGCACCACAACCACACCTATTTCTGCCTAATAACAGTAGTATTCTTACTGCTGTGTTCTCATTTGAAAGGTCCACACCTATCAGGGAAACATACTTAACCGAGGCGTTTCATAGTCCTCAGGGGTAGCTACGCATCTGTGGTCGACCTAAGAAAGAACTTCAATCCTATCTTGGGTTGATGACCATGGTATCATGGTATCATGGGCGGCAGTGAGCACTTACCGTCGGGTGAACTGCATGCTCGTTTGCTACATCAATGTAATAAAAAAAACTTTACTTTACTAAGTACTTTGATAGACGCGTTATTCATTTGTAAAAATGCTCGCATCATTATAAATACTGTTATATACACCTCTCCCATCACCGTTGCGTCTATGCTACAGAAATTCCAACTTATTTTCAACGAAGCACAAAATTCCACGCTTGTACTAACATACTTAAATATATCATGACTTATAAGCATTAAAAATTTCAACGCAATCCCGTACCCCTCCTATATCAATTTCACTCAGTAAACCAGTCTCTGTCGAGCTTGGGAGAGAAAAATCTAATATCTTTGGTTAAAACTAAACAGTATTAACCCCGGCTTTCCCTCCAACGAGAATATACGGGCGTATTACATTACTCGAATCGTTTACGAAGAAAACGCGGTGTTGGATATAAATCCTAGTTTAACACTCGGCTGGATAAAAAAAGCAATGGGTGGAAGCGCCTCCCCAGGAGAGACTCAATCTTTTATGGATGGAACATTTCGCTGCTGATAAATTTTGTGTTAGGTACGCACTTGCTTAGTTTAGGGATGTCCACGCTCAAGAAACGGTAAACACCGATTTAGTCACATGATACATTTTTGCTACTACCAATAAAGGTTTTGTTTGGTGTCGCCATTGTATGCCATACAACATCACCATTCATGTTTTGACGGGGAATTACTTAGGAACCTTGTGTATGGTAGGTGACCGAAATAGTTATACCCAGTAGTTCAGTATACACTTTATAGATCTAATTAATTAAATCAAATGCACTTGAGTCAGGTCAATAATGTGCTCGATGCAGATTAACGAAGTAGATTATTAAGGGAACGCGGTAAAGTAGGACTAAGGTCGGTTTAACAATTCCACTTGAATCATACTCCACATAATTATAGGAACGCAGTAAAGTCGAATCGAATTTAGTTGGACAATTCTAGACGCTTGGAGCATGCTCCACCATAAATAGAGGGGATGCGAATCTTTCTCACGAACGCGATGAATTACTCATTAAATAAATAATCAATAGAATCAACCAATCAAATCCCAACAAAAGGAATTCATGTATATATATTTTTAAAAGCATGTAAATGCATAATAGTAATTTTGTTAACCCCTCGAGCCAAGCTCAAAGGCTTGTGTTAGGAGTGGGTTCACGTCAATAGTGCCACGGAGGAGTGAGGGACGAACCCACGACCTCTCGATCGCAAGACCGACACTACCCATTGGGCTATTACCACTTTTGGCATAGTGTACAACAAAAACCAGATCCATAATTATAGTATTCATATTCTTGTATATTGTTTTGATGTCATAATTTTTCTACCCGTACGGAGCACAGTACGGAACATCCTTTAAAATTCTCTCTATAATAATGCACGAAAGTTTAAAAATAAATTTGAAAAGCACAATGAAGTTATACCAACTCATCACATCGCTAGCGGCAATGGGACGCCTCAGGGCACACTTTGGCCCTTTACTGTTCCTCCTCGTAATGACTTCTTTGTTCTCAAAACAAATGTGATGTTGCATTCTTCGCTGAACTTTTATATTTCAAGTTCTGAGAACTGGTTTAAGCAATCCATAAAGATGAGTGCTTTTGAATTATTGTTTCGTTCGATGTTCCGAGAGCGTGCGTTAACCGAATTTAATCAATTGGAACAATTATTATGTTGTCAGTTGCAGTTCTTCTACTGCGTTCGAAAATAATGTTGGAATGTTTTCGATCTGGCCTAAATCCAGTTGCAAAAATCGTTAATTTTTCATCTCATTTTATATATCGCCATATCGCGGCTTTAGAATACCGAAAAATCATATAAGACTTATATTTCTGTCCTTCAGGACTTTAGCATTTTTCTAAACTAGAGAACGCCTAACGGTCAACAAAATTCGACATTGCTTTGTCATTGACTATGCGCAACTTGGAAATATTTTTGACGACACAAAATGACATTAATTATAATGACATTTCCAATGCCCATGTCACTCTCGAAACAGTATTAAAATTACGTTCCGTGAATAACAGGGGTATATATGCGTGTGTGCAAACGCAAATTAGTGTGTGTAATGGTTTCTTTTACTAATTTAATGTATTTCTAATATATCGTTATATAAAATATTAGCTTTGCACTTCTTCTCCGTATAAACGTTGACTGTGCCAAAAGTCCTACTCCTCCGTCCGTGTAATTGTCGTAAAATAATATCAAAGATTTGCTTCACGTATTAATATTATGATAAAAGGATAAGGTACTTCTGAATCTCTGACAATGTGTGTACAAAATTTCATGGTAATAGTTTGAGACGTCATGCGTGAAAGAGTAAGAAACAAGTGCCCATTCGCAATGAAAATATTAGATAGGAAAAGCATTAGAATAACAAAACTTCCCTGTTCGATTGAATTGCTGCTATTGTCACATCATATTCACACATATTATTTCTCTTCATAGAATTCTATTATAAATATACAGAAACACTGAATTTACAAGCTGTTTTCAGATTTTCAGAGGTATTCAAAGATTGTTAAGGAAAATTGTTCGGTAAACTTCGAGTACGAGTTCTTCATTTTGTGGAGAATAATAGTTAAAAATATTTAGATTTCCATAGGGATTGTTACAATTTATTTGTGCTGTCTCAACTTTTTTTAATATAGAACACAATGTCGATACTTTGAACAATTCATTTTCTCCGCATTTATTATCGCAGCCTCAGGTGAGTAAAGTAAAAAAATGAACAAGTTCCAAATTTTACACAGCGGGATTAAGCCCTTGTTCCACTGCGAACTAAGTAAAGACAAACGATGAAGCTTTTTAAGAACCACTTTTTAAGAACAACTTGATAATCGAGTTTTCCAGCAGTTAATTTTCAAAAGTTCACTTTTAATTTGGGATTTTAAGCCGGAATATTACTACACGATACACACGTAGACGCAACTGCAAGCACATAGGAATTTTATGTTTCATTAGTTTTGATTAGACTCAATAATTTCTTAAATGTCATATATCGGGTTAATCTGACCAAACAACCAATCGTGTAGAGAGTGTGTAGTAGTGTACACTCATCAAAACTCACTTGTTACATTATGTATTCACTCATTATCAGTAAAGCAATTGGTGACACTTGTGGTGACACAATAAATCTTCCAGTTTAAAAAACACACGCCCCTCCACTAAACAAAACTATTTAAATGTGTGAAAGAAAATCTATTTCAACTCTATACTTGTATGTGTGGGTTATTTTTTCTTTAAGCTCTGACTCGGTCGGGCGCTCATTGGTCAATTAATAGGGTGATCTGACATTTTTAGAAATATATATAGCGAATGCACGAATTGTCTGACTGATGACAAGTCATCTTACGTATTGGTTGGCACTGGTTGGTCTACAAAACTGGCAGTTTGCGTCATTTGTACTTTTTATCAGAATATTATTGGTTTACAAAAAGTTGCGTGTGTATGCGATATAAAGGAAAGATTTCGGAGGGGCGTGCATTTTAAGGCTGGATGATCTTTACATAAATCCTCGCTTATTACATGTGTGTATTTCCTCGTTCGCAGTGAAACAGGTCCCTTAATTGTTCCGTTGATTACAGATCATCCCGACGAAAGATCCGGCCGAATTTCACGAAGCTTAAACATACACCATTCATTTCGAATAAAGAGAGAATATTAAATATCTCGGGGAAATCTCCCCGAGTAATGCAGATGTGAAAATGTTTTGGAAAGCATTTGTGAAGTTAGAAATTGAAATTAATGAAGCTCTCGTTAATGAAAGAATCGTGTTTGTAGCGTTGAATGTTTCGCAGACAAATTTATTTGTTTAGCAAATGGGTTTTGGAAATTCCGCGAGTGGCTTTTAAATTTTATTTTATCTATAATTATTTAATGAACCTGACAACTACAATAAAATGCGATTTCTTTGATATTCAGTCACAACAAATTCGAATTTATATTGTAATGGTAATTTGAGAAGTAAAATATAATTTCCACATCCAAATAAATATATCGTATATACTTAACATACGGGTACATAAGTACTTTCATACTTTTATATTTACTCATACTTACAAACATACATACATGGTTTTTTTGAGATCTAGGTTCTAAACTTCTGCATCCACTATAAACAGACGATTCAAATCAAATAATATATGTAATTTTGACTTTTTCACTGTTTTTCCTTCCATAAATATTTTCCGGCTACTCATCACGAGCCCGCCCAAAGCCGCCCTTAGGAAAATCAGGCTTATTAGTGATAAGCAAGATTTATGTCCGCGCGGTCTTACTGCTCTCCTGCGGCCTGCATACTGAGTCCTATGTAGGCCCCATAAAGTTTGTACCACATAAATATGTAGTTGCTTGCTAGAAGGGTAGTATAGTAGTATAGTTGCGGCTTTCCGTTGTAGAACTGATTTGGTTTTTTATGTGTATCTATTGAAGTGAAAACTTTTATAGCTTATACATCTGTAAGTGATTGCTATCTGTATATGGAAGATATCTAAGAGAAAGCCTTAGGCTTTAGGGGTCTTTATTTAAAGAATAGAATCCAAAAAAAATATTTTTAGAATTTTTGTCTGTTTGTATGTGCGTTTGTGCACGCTAAATGTTGTGAGACGGGAACGGGGAGGCGGTACGAAGTGCTCCGGGTCAGCTAGTTTGAAATATTTTTTAAAATTGAGAGATAGGAAACGAGTTTGCGGCCCGCCTGATGGTAAGTGATCTGTCGTCAATGCATGGACGTAACCAACCCAAGACAAGATCGAAGTTCTATCTTAGGTCGAATATAAGTTCGTTGTTACCCCAGAGGACTAAGTTTGATGACGTATGTTAAGTGTTCTTATACCCTTCATACCAGAGCATAACAGCGAATACTGCTGCTATTAGGCGAAAATAGGTGTGGCGGTGGAGCCCCCAATGTGGAATCACAAACTGTTGTACCCCCTACATGGATATCACAAGCACGTTAACTTTTAAGCCACGAAATTGCATATTTATTCGTGTAAAGAAGAATAAGGAAAATCTGGTTTATTATCGATAAACAAGATTAATGTTCGCCGCCTACTTACATACGCGTGGAGATGTGTACAAAGACTTGTAATTTATTAGTATTGCTTCTAATTCTTTAAGCTTCCTATCGCTGTGGTAAGTGAACCATCTATGAATTCAAAGCAGTATCAAATATTTTAAATTAAAAGTTAACGTTTTAATATTTTTTATCAGAGAAATATGTTTATTATAACGACATATTTTCTATACGGTTATTGTATTTCTGTCTGACGACAAAAGATACTTATATACTGCTGCTTCACTAATAAACCGACGAAGAAAACGGAGGAGGTTCTCAATTTGTCACGTATTTTTGTTTTATGTTAAACCACGCATAACTTTTTACACAATAGACCAATTGTGACAATTCTAATTAATGGATAGGGTATACTCCGAAGTTGTATACGAAAATTCTAACCCTAAGGTTAGAAAAATAGGGAATATTTGATTGTTCACTCACTGATTTTAATACTGAGTTGTATGTAGCCTTATCGTCTGTTTATTTCTTTTTGTTAAAAAGTACTTGTTATAATTTGGGATCCGCCTTACCGTTAGAAGTTCGTTTAATGTAATCCCTATTAATACTTGTCTAAAATCTATATTGAAATATACTAGCTGACCCGGCACTTCGTACCGCCTCCTCGTCCCCGCCCCGTCCCCATTCCACAAGCTTACAAAAATACACGGCAAACAGACAAAAAATCATTTTTTTTTGCGTTCTATTCTTTAATAAAGACCCCTAAGAATGGTTCTCTTTTAGATATCTTCCACGTACAGACAGCAACCACTTACAGATTTATTATGTATACAGCAAAGATAACTATTTGAAATATTTACGGACTCTTTTATTTAATGCACGGAGGCTCCTGGATATAAGCGAGATTAATGCTCGCTTACAGCTCTCGTGGGAGAGAACACAGTTGTACTGAGAACATATTGATCCGGCTTGCGCTAATTCTGTTAGCTGCGTAGCTGAAAAACCAATAACGTCGAGTCAGTATGAGATATTTTGCTTGGTATGATCATGAGCTAATGAAATTCTTTTCATGTACAATATTAAGTTCGATCCCTTACCCGTTAATACTTGTGTAGATCGTAAGAATCCAATGAAGCACCGTCTGGCGAGACTAGGTTTTTTTATAATTTATGTAGAGGTAGCAAACGAGAATGCAATCCACCTGATGCGGTCAATAACACCTGGATATCTATATTCGAGACAGGACTTAAGTTCTATCTAATGTCGGTGACTATCTTTTTTATTTTATTTATTTAGGTATTTCAAGACTAAACGTTCCGCAAAACTGCAAAGCAGTCTGTAGGCGGATACAGCGCCCTCTCCATACATTTTTATTTAATTTATTATTGTTATACTATTCCGCATATTACAGTAACAAGTTTAAAACAGTAATTCGCTACATTACAGCTACTAATACGTATACTATTGTGTGTAAATAAGACAATATCTACGTATTTTTATACATGCCGCGTACAACAAACATACATAATATGTACTTAAATACTTTGTGCTTAACTTATGATTTCTAGTTATGTTTGCGAGACGTTATTTAATTCACTGCAAAA
>DWNJ01002735.1:0-10257 GCA_018250275.1 Udranomia eurus
CCCCCCAAACCTCACCCCCCCCCCCTCCCCCCCCCCCTCCCCCCCCCCCCCCCCCCCCCCCACAATCCCGTTCCTCCCCACACACCCACCTTGAAACCCTGGATGAGCTGCAACCGCTCCGAATCCCTGATAGCGTCGAGCACGAGCTGCACGTCTGAGGTGAGTGCTCGCACGCGGTGGAACGACGCGATGAGCGTGACCGGGATGGTCCCGTCGGCGGACATCTTACGCCGGAGGAAGAAGTCCCGGGCCAGGTTGTCGGCGCTGAAGTAGTACTCGCTGTGGGTGACATTGCACGTGGATCAATAGTGCGGATGAGATTGCATCCATCAAGTCTATAAGGCGTGAGGAGTGAAAGAGGGGGGGAGGGGGCATAAGTTGTTTTTTAGGTTAGTCTACAAGGGGTGTGGGGACAAAGAGGGTTGGGGGGATGTGTTGGGTTTCAGGTTACTGTTGCATGTAAGTCTACAAGTGGTGGGAAGTCAAAGGAGGGGCGCTCACCTTATACCTTTCAGTCAACTCTTTCAATAATTCAATGTACAGTTGTTAACATTTTTACAGTACCCTCCTATGTATGTATTGGTTATATTCTTTTGAGAAATAAATTCTTAAACAACAACATGTATTTACACCAGGACTGCAATTGCAATCCAAGTATGTTATAGTACATAGACCTGGAGGATGGAGGTCTTGTTTGTCCCTCTCTCGTTGGAAGACAACAATCACAAGACACAACAGTGTTATTACTAACATTCATCGAACTGACCCTTTGTATTTTCTGACGGATTGGAACTATTTTGCCCCGTGGTCTCGTGGAGAATTCTTGGTAGTCATGAGTCTTAGTTATTAACTCACTCTCTAGGACATAGGACATAGGTTTATGGGCGGCGATGACTAAACATTGGGTGGACTGTATCTGGAGACGGGAGTGAAGACGGGAGGAGAGTGGAGAGGTGGAAGGGATCTTATCAATCTTAGTGGATAACATTTGTTGTACGGCAGTGACTAAACATTAGGTGGACTATATGGTAAAACGGCAGGAGGGAGTACGGAAGAGTAAGGGCTGTCACTCTACACTACTCACATCTAGGGAAAAACGGGAGGAGGGAGAGAGAGTTGGGGGGAGAATGGTCGCATACTCACATCTGCTTCTTGATCAGATCTTTCAACGTCGCGTGATCCAATCCGAGGCCGTAGGGAGCGGTGGTCGCGGCCGCGGCCCCGTAGTAGTAGGCCTGCGCGAGGGGCGGAGCGAGGGGCGGCGGCATCGGGCCAAGGGCGCCGTAGTGTAGCACCAGACCCTGAGCGAGCGCCGGTTGAGCGCGCAGCTGAGGGGGCGGGGGGGCGACCGACACCGGCGAATGTGTGTGAGGGGGGACTTCGGTGGGGTTGTGTGTGCATGCGTCACTATCACTAAGTATCCGCGTCTAAGTCCAAAATGTGCGTATATGTAGTGTGCACACTACATGTCGTGTGTGACTTTACATCAAGTGTGTGTACGTTTATATACGTGTGTATGGGAGTGTACATACACTCGTGGATAGTTACGTCACTTGTACGTGTGTGTATACGCAAATTATCGATGTACTAACTACATGTGTGTACGATGACGGGTACACATGAACGTGTGACGAGTAAAACCATGTATGTTTTCATTTGTTATTTTTAAATTGTAATAATAAATAAGCGTTACTATCACTTGCAGTTTGCCATCGTACTGTCTATATCCAAAAATAAATGGAACCGAAATAAAACAATTGGTAGAGTAGTTGCTAATAGTTCTGAGAGTTAGGTATATTTTTAGGTTAATGTATGTGAAGTAGATAATTGATAGTGAATGATGTGTGCGCAGTGTACTTTAGTATGTGTGTGTGATTGAATTCAATCCTTTCAATATGCAAAACCGAAGTCCCCACTCGGATGATCGACAAGTAATGACAATGCAAACAAACTCGAGTGTTTATGATAAACCGTTGTTAGTGAAAAAAATAGTACCATAAAGAAAATAATATAATCACGGACAACAAAAATTCCGTCCACCACCACCTTGCTGAATATGCAATAACCACATTTATTATTAAAAATTAAAAAGATAAACGTATTTGAGACGTTAATTTACAATCTTAAAACAACTCCACTTTATTATGGGGCTCGCGCTTAACCCGAGTGGGTTCCTGAGGCAGTGGCGTGGGGCGGAAGGGGTATATTTTCATTCAGGCGTAACGAGACATCTACTGTTACGTCAAATGTCGCCCCTCCAGCACCGCACTCATACCTCACGAACCTACTCGGTACTACTATTTTTTTTGCCCAGCACTATATTTTTAAATATACGATAGTTATGAGCAGTAATGGAAAGAACAGAACATTTATTTGTTACTCAATTATGAATTGCTCTATGCATACTAAATTTTAATTATCTTCACCGCCATTGTAAAAACGCATGACATAAAATATATACTTACATAAATATAAAAATAATTAATATTGTAATAAAAATCGTGATTTGATATTTTTCCAATTGATCCTAATCACTTAAGTGTATGTCAAGTGGTTAGGGACAAAATAAAACGAGGCTTTCTTTTTTTAACCCTCAGGAGTAGCAATACACCTGTGGTCGACCTCAAATGGAACATCGATCCTGTCTCGGGTTTTACAGATGTCCATGGGCGGCAGTGAGCAGTTACCATCAGGTGGACTGCATGCTTGTTTGCTATGTCCCAGTTATAAAAATATATAAAGCATATTTTTTATGATTGATAGACATACATGTCTAAATCAGTCAATTTCTATGTACGAGTTTTCGTATATATTGAATTGTACTCTACGAAAGAAATCAACAAATAAACCATACAGCCTAACAACATTTCAAATATAAAGCGCTTTCTGTAGTCACCATAGCAAATTGAAATATATATACTAGTGAGTAATATTAAGGGACCAAATATTTAATCCTTTTTTTTTTATGTCTCATTACAATTTTCTGTGTGAATGTCGCTGAGATATCAATGGCTAAAGACGAACAGATATTTTTCCATTCAAAGTCAATTCAAAAGTTAAAAGAAGTAATTGAAAGCTAATTGAAAAGATCCTTTTCCGTTCAAAGTTCATAAACAGTAAATTTAAGCTGAAATGAGCTAAATTAACAAGTCATCCAGAGCATGTAATATGGTGGTAAGGTCGGAAAAGAATCCAAGTCATAGACATAGATATAAGTCTCGATAGACTGCAGCCGCTGTATTTAATCAAAACTCATTATACAAGTGGCTGTAGGATCTTTTATGAAACTGTAGATGAGATATAAATTCAATTATTTTTTTTAAATTAATTTTTGATTTTGAATTAATGAAGAATTTATTAAATACAGCTTGTTATATTACACTTTCCATCGTCGATATTGCTTTAAGCGGAGTTAATAATATCCAAATATATATATGTATATATATATAACATCACAACCGTTATGCAAATGCAAATGCAAAAAAAATACACATGCAAAGCTATAAAGAAAACGAATGTCTTAACACCCATTTCTCTCTTAAATGAACATAAATAAATTAATGATATGAAAAGCATATGGATGCAAGATGACTCCGTAATGCAATATCATATTCTCTCCAATATGAATATGGGAGGGGGAGATAGGGGAGGGGTGCACGTTTAGGTATGAATTATTCTTCTAAAACTCGGCCAAGAATATAAAAAAAAATATCTAAGTATCAATACAAATTTATGTTTTTCTAAATACTCTTTATCTGAGCATAAGTGAAGATTATATACGAAGGTACTTTAATATTTTAATGTCTAAAACCTTCACAGCGCCATTAGCGCCAAGTTGCAGTTAGCAGTTAGACTTATTACATTGTTTAAAATACACTGCAATAAATATAAAGCGAAAAAAAATTATTTTATATTCTTGAGCGTGTTTTTCATAAAAGAAAAACACTCATACCAAGGACAAAACACGCTCAGCCAATGTGTTTTGCCCCGAAAAAGAGAAACACAAACAAAAACAATAATTATTACAAAATTTTGAATTTCCTTTCATTCTTGACGGGAGCTATACGATGTGCTAATAGGGGTGTAGACGATTTTTTTAAATGACATAACATAGTGATTATAGACATGGTATATATCTAAAAATATATATACAAAAAAAATATCACTCATATAATAATTTAAAATCTAAAACGCTAATTTCTGTCAAGACGTCGCGCTCCTCTAAACACAAACATCGGACGCTATTCAATGTACAAAACAACAAATGTCAAATTATATGACTTT
The DNA here is from genome assembly GCA_018250275.1 of Udranomia eurus. Lineage (NCBI taxonomy): Eukaryota > Metazoa > Arthropoda > Insecta > Lepidoptera > Hesperiidae > Udranomia > Udranomia eurus. Next base: position 4,285 of record DWNJ01002735.1, read on the forward strand.
GTTTGTGTGACGTAACGCCTTACGCGTTAGGTCATGCGCCGTTTGTGGTCACTTGATAACGAGAATTAAACGTTTAATTTTTCATAATTGATTTAAATAATATTATACATATAATGAATATGAAAGTGTGATTATCGTAAATAGTATTTTGGACACTAACAGAAAAAAAAAGTATTATTATTTAGTATTTATATTCGTCGAGAGTCTACACCCCTATTACGGTGAATGCATATATTATATCAGTAACTGAAGATTCTCTTAGATATCTTTATCGTGTTTTAAAGTATAGATTTTGGACTGTTGAATATGTAGTTTCTCTCCAAAGCTAATTGCTTTGGTACAAAATGGATAATATACTTATTAGCGGGCAAAGTGAATTTCGGTCCAAGCTTTAGCGGACAAAGTGAGTTTATAAAACGAAAAATCATATGTAGCCACTATAAAATGAAATAAGGAATAGGCCGTCTGAAGCGATTCTCATAAAGAGGTATATTTTAGTCAAGTATAAGTATTTTCTTTTGTTAAGACCTTTTAATAACAATGTTAATTCAAACATCAAACTCGTGTGAGTTGTGTTAATTTGGTATGCTCAGTGAAAATTTATAAAACTTTTTTCCTTGAACCGAAGTGGATTTACTATGACCAAAATTTATACCCCTCAAGTGTTACTTGATTTGAAAATAATACTTTTCCTTTGATCAAAATGAATTTCCTTTTTATATCTCTCAATTATTTTTCAGTTTGAAAATCATAACATTTCTTTGAACAAAAACGGATTCACTTTTGTACCTCACAATCGAGGGAGGGTGAGAACATTGGGGGGTGTTCGTGTAACACCGTCTCACCTGCGCCATCTCGTGGTGGTTGTACTCATGGTGGTAGAGGTGGTGAGGGTGGGGCGGAGCGGCGGACGAGGGGCGGGGCGCCCCCCTGCGCCCGCCACGCCCCCGCGTTGCTCCCCTTCCTCGCGCGCCGCCTCGCCCGCGCGCCTCCTCGCCGTTGAGCGATGATGTCTCTGTGGATTGTAGAGACGAATGATGAGTACACATATGAATTGGTTAAATAAACTTGGCACATTCAGAATAAATACATACATGTGACTCTTAGAAGATTAATGGACGATAATATAATTTAATAAATAAATAAAAACATTAAGTCACATTGACAGAACAAAAAACAAACGACACTATCTAGCTGTTAAAAGAAAATCTATTCTACTCTGTTGCCATTGTTGCAGATGTTAAATGACCGCATACTTAGCCATATAAACCGCAAATATATCAAATTAGCTTATGAATACGAGACAGTGCCGTATTGTCTGTTACAGTATATAGCATGGTGTTGTACCGCGCGCTTATTCACACACACCGCACGATCATCGCGTGTAGATGTGTTAAAATTGAATCGCATTATAACACAAAAACAGATAAATAGCCAACTACGAAATAATAAATAGTAAAGAAACGTTATGTTTGTATGAAGTCTCTTTTTGTCTTGTCCGTTCAGATGGAATCTTGTCATCAATTTCACACTACCTTCTCCGATGAGCTAGAGACTTGGACATAGCTCAGACTCAGTATTTCAATACCGAAATGTAACGTAAAAAAATTGTGAAAATATATATTTTTTTGTGTATTTTTCTCAAAACGATTGAACCACCAAAAAATGGAGTATTCTGTTTCGAGGAAAATGTATTTAATGTTCCCGTATTGCGTAACCCTACATTGCCATGGGGTAATGTGAGGCCTAAATAACGGGAAAGATTTTCTTACATAAATATAAAAACTAGAGTAAAATGACCATACCATTGTCCAGTCTGACGGGATGCGGTGGGCCGTGCTTCCCAGGCCTCGCCGCCTTCACGTCTATGTCCAGCGGCACCCACTTGTGTTTGCCGGACTTGGCGCCGCTCTTGCCGGCTGCACTCGCCACGTGAAATAAGTAAAAACAATATAATTATTATTTCATAAATAAAATTGATGTCATGAGTTGCATTAGATAAACAAAATTAAGGGATAAAATAAATTGTTTTTTTTAAGCGATTTTTCAAATAGTTACATCTTCGTTATCTTCGTTAAAATAGTCGTATTGGAGTTTTACAGCATTTTAAAGGTGAAGTTTCTAAAAAGATTAATAAGCAGTCACGAGGACTGCCCACAGAGTTGAAAACTGTATTTTGAAATTTCAAACTGATCGCAATATTAATCTAAAAAATAGAATAGAACGAGTAGATTATATTATTCCCCTCCCCGTCCCGTCACCAACACCGAACACAAAACCCATACCTGAATCAAGTTGACGCGCTTAGCTTGAACCAGTTCTAAGATTCCTAGTGGTATTAAGACAAAATGGCAGTAGTTGTCTCCTTCTTCAAAGAGCAAGAAAAAGAAGAAGACAAAACTCACCTGCGGCTTTATTCTTATCCATGTGCATGTGCTTCTCCATGTGACTCTGGTGGTTGAAGACTGGCGGTTCCACCTTCTCCACCCTGGGCGGCTGCTCCTCGAGCGGCTTGCGCTCTTGGTCCTGCAAAGAGTATACTATGTTAACCTTCCATGATGAAAGCATGTTCTGTGATTGGCTCCGGAACCAGCACCCATCCTTTTCCTCGTTTGATATGGCTTGAAGGATGTGGAAAAGGGGATGCAAATGGAACAGTACTATGATAAACACCTCCGACGAAGTCCTGCAAGAGGACACGGTAACACATCAGGAGTAGAGAACAGATGGATATTTTTTTAACGATTTAAGCCTAGCGAAAAGGCAGGCAGGGATGTTAAGTGATCACCGCCGTCTGTATGAGGAAGTTTCGCGAGAAAAAATAATCCAAATCTTAGCTGTATTTTCGTAGAAGTCGGTACAACTGCAATAACTGTCAAGTCGGTGAAAACTATAAGGGGCATGGATGGGACAGGGCATGCATAAGCACAGAGACAGACAGAAAATCTGAGTCGGTACAAAGTCCTAAACTAAACAAACAATAACTAAACAAAAAGAAACTTTGACTGGTTATAATTTAAAACTGCTGCTGATTCAAATTGAATGACATTTGATATATACAAGGCCTGCTGGGTTACTGAAAATTCTGGCTTCTAGTTTTATCCACAACGAAGTTATATTGTCGAATATGGCCTGAACTGGTTCGAGAAAAGGACGTTACGGCCGGGACAATGTTTCGCTCGACTTGGCGACTTGACCAGATGTATACGTTTGCAGTAGTAGTAGTTCCGCAAAACATACACCTGATAGCGTCGTGGGATTCGTGACCCATGCCGTGCCGAGCAGTGGCTCGTGAACCGACCACGGCATGTCAGTACTCACCGCGTTCCCATTATGGTGTGCGGGATCGGCGTCGTGCGGCGGCGGCGTGGAGTGACACCTCGCCCCCGCGACCGCTGCGCCCAGCGTCGGCCAGTCGCCTATGTCCGTGAAGTCCGACGCCTGGAACAAGAGATGGGGACGTTGTAGCTTCTGTGTACGTGCCATTACAGACTGGGTGTATCGGGATGTTGGGATATGCAAACGGACGGGGATGTTGTAGTTTCTAGTTTTTATATACCTACGAGCCCTTACGCATCAGATGTAAGGCGATGTTAGGGTTTATTTCGGATCCGGATGCGGATACGGATATAAATGTATCCTATCGGATACGGTTAGAGATAAAACATTATTTGGGATTATCCGTTGTCTCCTTTAGACTCAGTATCCGAAACAAACTGAGGTTTTTATAACTGAGGTAGCAACCATGACCAGTCCATATGATGGTAAGTGCTCAATGCCGCCCATGGACATCTGTGATCAACCCAAGACAGGATCGAAGTTCTTTCTTAGGTCGATTAAGAATAGGTTGCTTCCCCTGTGGACTAAATTGGAATGTCTCGGTTAAGCGTGTCTCCCTTACCACACTTACCACAAGCCACAGAAGCAAGACCACTGGTGTTTGAGAGGTGTAGAAAGGGAGACCCACTTTACTGCGTATTTATTTGAAACGTAAAGATAATAAGATAAAAACAGAGGTTTAATAACAACTACTTTATGTTATTACGAGGCATTGACGTTATTATTAATTATTGAGTAATCGTTATACGTTTCTGAGTGGGACCGTAAGACATTTAAGTGTCTTTTTTCTGTGCGATTGCAACGTTTACTTTTTTAATGCCACCGTTAAACCGTTACCTATAAAGCGGTGGTTCAATCGAGCGGCCCAGTTCAAGGTTTGCATCACGCAAAGGTCAATGTCGGTCGCACGGTTCCTCCCGGCAGTACAGGAGACTTCAGTTTTTTTTACAACGGTTTCTTTCTCAAATTTGTTACATAATGCATACTATGTAGTGATTTTGTTAACCCCTCCAGCTAAGCTCCAGCTAATGTATGGTTGTGTGCGCAATGGTTTCTTTTACTAATTTAATGTATTATTACATAAAATATTAGCTTTTTGCACTCCTTCTCCATATGAACTTTGACTGTGCCAAAGTTATTGCTTCACGTATTTATATTATGATGATTACAACGAAATCACGACGGCATCATCTATTCTACCCGCCGATCACTCCACCCGGACCTCGAATCTCTAGTTGGCGTGCAATCCACGTCAGATACTCACCTGTCCATCGTTCTCCACCTTGGCCCAGCTCCGTCGCCCCCTGGACTTCCGGCGGGCCGTCACACCGGCCGTCATGCTCTCGCGACACTCGCTCTCCAGCGTCCACGGGACACAACACACGCGACACTCGGGCGACACTCAGTGACACATTGCTACACGCGAAACTCAATGACACATTGCATGAGAGTGACAGACACTCGCGAAATCACTGTCCCTTGAACACCGATACACTCGTACACCGACACTTAGAGTGATTTTCGATCGCTTGTCATCATCTAGGGACACCTTATTAGGATAAGATGCTAAAGGGATGGCGTTTTACTGATGCTGTAGATGATAATGGATAGATTAGTCACTTAGCCGTTGTGGTGCAATCGTGAATAATAGAGACTTTAGGTCAAAATCCTTTCATTCATTACATGCATTCATTCTGCGGAGGAGGAGTATGGATAATTAGCTTAACGCTTTCACACTCATAGCCCCACACTAGGACTCCCTGCGTCGTGGGTGCCATGACAACACACAATCACCCAGTCCAAGAACAGAAATTTAAACTCATCAACCAAATTTCTGGCATGCGGATCGAACCCAGGACCGTTCAAACGGCAGTCCGGCATGGTGACCATTGTGCCATTCAGGTCGTCGAATGAAATGGACACACAATCCATACTTTCATACTAATGTTATAAATGCGAAGGTTGTTTTATTTATTGTTTTATTTCTCAGATGTCGCCGCTACTTATTTTGCGGAGGCTGTGTGTACTATTTCTGTCTACCTTGTAAATACTACTTTGAGGTCCAGAAAAGGCCATAGCGTAGTTTGTATCCAGAAAATCATCCTTTAATGTAAGGAAGCGAATGTTTTTATTTTATGGGAAATGGAGATTTATTATTTGGGGAATCGCCCAAGATTTCGGACCTCTACTAAGTGCTTTAAAATGCGGACAGAACCGAAAGGAAGACCTACTCAAATATAAAACAATGATATATGCCTACACACAATATCAGCTATTAACCGATAAATTTCTTACAAATAACCTTTCCAATTAGGTACACCTATCGCAATAAACCGTCGATCTTTAACCCTAGGCGAGATAACGGTCAGCATGACTTTTTAAATGAACGCGAAGTGACCTTCAGTCAACGGATTCATCTGCAGTAATATTTGCTGTCAATTTTTTTTATAACTGGGAGGCAGCAAACGAGCATGCAGTCCACCTGATGTTAAGTGGTCACTGCCCGCGGACATCTGTAACCAACCGAAGATACGATCAAAGTTCCTCTTAGGTCGATCACAAATGCGTTGCTACCCCTGAGGACTAAGTTGGAACGCCTCGGTTATGTATGTCTCCCTGACCACACCCTTCAAG
>DWNJ01002736.1:0-10255 GCA_018250275.1 Udranomia eurus
TAAGAAAGAACTTCGATTCTGCCTTGGGTTGATTACAGATGTCCATGGGCGGCAGTGACCACTTACCATCAGGTGCATGCTCGTTTGCTACATCCCAGGCATAAAAAAAAAAAATGGTTGATGAGTTTAAATCTCTGTTCTTGGTCTGGGTATTTGTGGTATTGTCTTTGTGTGTTGTCCATGACACCCACGACACAGGGAATACTAGTGTGGGGCTACGAGTATGAGTGTAAAGCGTTATTTATATGTACATTATGCTGGAATTTATACTCATTACTTTGATATTTCACAATAAAACATTACGAGTAGATGGAACTCGCAATAACACCACAATGTAACACAAAAACTCCATATCTACGGACTTTTGCGTACAGTTTTATATTGTCGCGGATTTACGGACAATTAATAACAACGGAGCGCGCATAAAATCGCTTATTAATGGTACCTTTACGACCATAACCGCGGCGTCTTATGGAGATATCAAAGGAAGCCTGTTTATCACTGAGCCAGGGAATGGCACCAAAATTACATATTTATCGTCAACGACCGTTTACAAGCGACGGTGACGTTGAGTTTTTCGCGTCACAACACGATTAATCGTATCGTACATCGTTTAGACGCAACCTAGAAATATTATAGTTTGTTGTTACTCTAGAGAGCTAAGGTAGATGACAGTTAAAGAAAAGAAAGAGTTTTTTTTTGTAAAACAACATGTCAAGATCAAGCAGCCTAATAATGTAAAGCGGTCATTGTAATAATCCCCAAATAGTATCGAAGATTGCTGCTACGCATGAGGACTAAGTCAAAATGCCTCATTGTATCTCCTTAACCACACCCTTGAAACTAAAACGCAGCAACCGAAAACTTGTATAACAATTTAGAACTATGAGTTTAACACAAGAGCGCAGCGGCATGAACACGCCGACTATGTCAATATGCCAAACCTAGTTATTGCGCAGCTATCGTAAAGAATAAATGTCCTAGTAAACTATAACACGGATAGCAGTCGCTCTTCGCGTTGATAGCACCTCAGGATAATTTGAGGCGAGTGCCGTTTTATTTTTCTCGACTTTATGAGGTCGTTCGGTGCCATCCCTCTCAAATTTACTCCCACTATCAATTGTGGGACGCCCCGCTCACTGTGTATTCAATTCTGATTTAATTTAAAGCAATTATTCTAGTAAATGGTAATTGAGTTCAACCCTTTTAAGATTCTCGGCTGGTGATGACTTCTTTTTAAATGAATTCAGCGTATTTAAAGCGCTTGTTTCGCTGGCTTGTGCCACAGCGACATGGTTAACGATTAACGATTTTCGTTTAACCGTGGACTTGAGGATGGAATTTTTCAGATTAATTGTTTTGTTGACCTGCATCAATGAATAAATACAATGAATTAATGTATTGAAATCACCGAATATTATAAATAACTGTTTTAACATTCAACTTTCTGAAGAAACGTTCTTCTTCGTATTTTGTCCGTCTTTTATTCGTTCTTCTTTTTCATTATTAAAAAAACTGTCGTTTAAAACAAAGTGCGTAAATTTAGTTCGGAATTTTGTTGTAAGTTTGAAGTTTTAATAATGGATGGTTGCTTATGGATGTTAATGGATAAGATCGGCATGAGCGGATGAGCGGCATTTGAAGTCAGGTCACTAGTCTTTCATATAAACTATAGTATACTATATACTAGTGGAAAAAAATTAAGGATAATTTTGTTTTCAAAATTTTAGCGGTTTCGAATAGGTGTATCTTTTTTAGAAATGGTTGTATTTTAGTTATGAAAACAGCAATTCAAGCTTGAAGTTCAAATCAATTGCTGTTTTTACAACTACAATACGGCCTTTTTTAAAAAAAGACATACATCAATTCGAAAAATCGCTAAATAATTTGCAAAAAAATAGTTACTTATAATATAAGTATAAAAATAGTTAAAAATAGATACTTTAATTTTTTCCACCAGTGAATTCCTCTCTCCTATTCTCTATAAATTCGCTGCCCGGCAGCTCGCTGATGGTCGAACGACACCCTTATACCATGGTGCTGGTATTCAAGAGTGGCTTTATTAAATGAAATACTGGGTTAATAGGACGGAAAGGAATTTTAATTATAATTTTATTTTACGACACATTTTCTTTCACGGCTGGAAATTAGGCGCCTTAATAAAGGATGAGGTATATTTTTAGGCCATGGCTAAACTTCTAACCCAACGAAAGTTAAGTTATTTTACATAACTTATATTATTTTATATAACTTATATTATTTTACAAATTTTAAACAGATACATTTCAAACGTACCTTAACTCTTGATACTTTACTAATAAGTAATTTATTTTCTTTCCAATAACCATTATTTCTTTCCCTATAATTGATATTAATGTAAAATTTGTGCGTTAATAAACATTATGAAAATTTTTGACCATTATATTGAAAATATTACTTACAAAGCATTATTTAAAATTTATTTTAGGAGCTGAACTTTTGTGGTATTTTATCATTTACTTAAAAAAATATTGCCTATTTTACAAAGGTTTATATTGCCGAGATATATGGACTGTACTGTTACTAACACTTCACGTATCTATAACTAACCCATTAGAAACGATTCTGTTTGACGGATACATCCCAGGTAAACCTTCAAGTCCCAGGAGTATCCACACGTCAATTGAAAATCAGGAATCGACTTCGAATGGGACGGAGAGATGTATAGGTGTAGTAACTATTATACCAATGTATAGGGCCGTGTTTAGGTACAATTTCTACTCTCCTTAGGGTTACATTATGGCTTATATCCTTTTTATAATCATGCCTTATAATGCCTCTATGACATGGGAATACTAACTATTACGCGCATAAGATATTCCGATGATACAGAAACACGCATTCACTTAGATTAGACCAACCGTCGCTCGATATGCAAAAAAATCACAACCATATTGTCTATTCGATCCACTCCAATCATTTATCCGGTTCGGTGACGACGTAAAATTGAACGCACTTTATAGTTCCCATGCGGCTACTGGAAGCGGCATCGCGCTCATAATATTTTATAGTCTGTAGACGATAACTCGGCGTTTATATTACACGGACTGTGCCGTGAACCGATGTTTGGTTTAAATCTGGCTCTCCCCTTTGATAATTTTCACCTGAGCGCCACGCTCCCGGCACCACCCCGAATTTATGGCTCAGATACCATCTTCGTTGTAAGAATTTCGGGTTTATTAAGCTTTTACGAGCTGGATGCGGCATGAGAGTTAATAACAAAATAAATGCGTTATGTGGCTCGATGGCTAGTAAAATGTTTTTAATTTAGAAATTTTGTATAAAACTAGAAAATAATGAAATGTTTGTAGGTAGGATATTTTTTTATTATTACCTACGTATTGCACTTTTTGTTTAATAACATTGATGTGTATAAACCAATGGTGCTTTGAATTCATACTAACAACTTTTTTTATTCCACTGTTCAGGCTCGGACCTTTGTTCACAAGCGAGAATGATTCATTCCTTTTCATTCACAAGAACGAAGTAGGTCTCTCCAATCTCCGCATAACCTCGCATTTTCAACCAAGCGAACTGAGTTCACATCACAATCAAACCGAGCTCCGGCCACATCTAGCCGCTTTATCTACTTCTCAAACAAGTCGGGGTTGTAGTGTCGCTTACAATATTACGATGTTAACCGCCGAAGACGATTTACATAATTCAGGGGCTCGAAAGATACGCCCGTTCGTCGTACAGCGTATGCCTTGATTTAATGAACGCCAAACGATAATTGGGTCTTTTAGACGCGGGGTTATTATAACTATAGTTATTTTAGTTCCGTTAAAGTTATTTCAGGCCACTTACATCGACATTCCATAAGGACGTGGGCATAGATTAATTTATTGTTATACATTCGTTTAATATACCTAGTAAGAGTTATTACTGTGAGTAGTCTTAACCTTTGTCTGGCAGAATGTCTGTCTGATTTATGATATTACTATATTTAAAGATGACAGTAAGCTTATGTTTTAAATTTGACACAATATAAAATATAATCGTCTCTCAAATATAATAGGCTCTTAAGAATGATAGATCTGCAAAGAACCTAAAATTTTCCATTCACATTAATGTGGCATAAAAGTTTAATTTATAAAAAAAACAACCGACTTTAAATACAGAACTTCATGAATGAAAATAACGATATTTCTGAAGTTTGAACAGAACAGGGCGAGATGGATGAAACGACGTATACATGTCAGCGCCATTTCGATTTGAAACAACGCAAAAAGAGAGGCAGTGATGCGTAAAGAGATGTACAGTTCATACAAAATAATGAAAAGTTAGCGGGCCTAATACTTTACTTAAAAAATGTACTTTAAATGCTGCCCTTCATGTATGAAAATAACAATATTCCCGCGGTTGTGACAGAGAAGTTATAACGGAGTAGTTATACGCGAGAGCCGGTTTTCCGTGCGAAGGGGCGTGATGGATGAAACGACGTATGAATTATACATGTCAGCGCCATTTCGAGCTGGAACAACGCAGTAGACGCACTGCTTTATAGGTACTAGTTACAATATTTATTTGTAGAATAAACATACACGAAACATTCTGTGGTTCAACTCCGGAAGCTGCCGCGCCGCCGCCGCTCCTCTCTCTTATAACAGCAGTTGGAATGGAAATATATATGAAGTTCATTTACCATATTTGTATATTAATAATGAATGTAAACATTTGATTCAGGATTATTGATCCACTGTTTTCTGCTGCTGTGTTCGGGAGACAATTGATATCAGATGGGCTACATGTACTCGTTTGCTGTCTTAATTACAAAAAATAAACCAGAGAAAAAAACATTTATTCAAATGTATGTAGGATATGATATATGATAATATTATATAGAGTATATAGATCATGAGAACATGTCCCCTCTTATCCGATAATACATAATATCACACTTTTATATGATAGAAATGGTTTTCACGCTTACTTCTCATTTTATAAGCTTCTAGAAATATAGAACATAGAAATAAAACACAGAACGAACATGGAATATAGAAAGAAAACGTTATCGTTAAGTTTAAAGAAGACAAACTAGAAGGAACGAAAATTGAAACGTGGTTCAAAGTTAACAGCATTTTTAGAACTCATCTAATTCTGTATGAATAGTAACGAGTGTATATTGTCTCTACTCTAAGGGGAAGTGGGTGTTAGGTACGGAACATCGCCAAGTGATTACCGCCAGATGGCTCCTTCCACGCCGTTCGCCAAGTACGAACTTTGTGTATCCAACTACCTTACAGCTGTTTTATTACTTCTACTTCGTTCTGCATTGAGGTAGCAAATGCGGACCTGAGCTTCAGTGGTCACTGCCGCCCTGAATGTCTCGGTCATCAACCTAGACAGCAAATACAATGCTACCCCTGAGGGCTAGGCTGGAACGCGTCGGATGAGTGTTAACTTACCATACTTATACCTCGAATTGATTGTACCTACACAGAAACTGTGAGTCTAATGACGACCAACACATTCGATGCTACTCCTGAGACAAGATTGTAACGCCCCGTCAAATCTCTCTCTCTCTTACCGAACATATCAGACCTGTAATAAGTAAAGAATAGGTGTGGCGGTAGTACCTCCGGTGTCAAACTGCGGATTGAACGGACTGCGGATGGAATGAACTTCCGCCTGACGCATTCCTGGAACGGTATGACATGAGGTTCTTGCAGCCCAAAAAAAGCTCTCCTCCATAACCGGCGATGCATGCAACTTTTTGTAAACCAATAATATTTCGATAAAAAGTAGAAATTACGGAAACTGACAATTTTTTTGACCAATCAGTGCATAAGTAACTAGACAAGTCATACAATTCGTGTATTCACAGTGACAGACACCGATCGCAATATAGGTTGACCAATGAGTGCACGCACGAGACTGAGTTTAAAGAATAGCTTACGCACTAGTAAAGAGTTGTAATAAATATACGCTTTTACACATTAAAATAATGATGTTTAGTGGAAAGTGCAATTTTAGAATGGAAGATCTTTACGTCAATGTAAAATCGTGGCGTAGGTTTAAATCAAAGCAGTGTCCTCGCAAGCTATCATTCATGAAAGCATACAACATAAATAAGGCCTCGATAAACCAACCCTCAACTGGGTATCGCCGATAAAGTGCGGTAAACGACAAATTTGTTTGCCAGCTCGGTCCTTTGAAGAATATCTGAATACTGATTGATTAGAGTCATAAAATAGGAGAACACGCCGTAAGGTGAATGAATGGAGATGAGATGCTTTCTCATTTAGATATGATGGCAATGTCATGGGTTCTAGAGCTCTTTGTGGTCATAGCTGCTGAATAATATTTGCAGCATAACTGACATAAGGATGTGCTATCAAACATTCTATCTTAATACTGAAACGAAACAACATTTTATTGTGTTATTTATCACATAGGTTATTTTTAAAATTGTATATAAAATATAATCGTATACAAAGATAGTTAGTAGGTACAAAAATAAGCGAAGGTAGTAGAACCATTTACGGTTCGACTCAGTGTTCTTGCTGCTGTATTCTGGTTTGAAGGGTGTGATCAGGGAGACATACTTAAACGAGGCGTTCGAACTTAGTCCTCAGGGGTAGCAACGCATTTGTGGTCGACCTAAGAACGAACCTCGATCCCAGTAATAAAAAAAAGAATAATGCCTGAAACTACATATCCATTTCTTAACTATTAGCCATCATAAAAAGTAAGTTGTAAATGGCCGCGAACAGCAATATCGGGTCTAGATTCTCATTTCCCAAAACTCCCCTTCGGATTGCTATTAGAGGTTCTCTTGTGGAAAATTCAAACGACTCGGAATTAGGCCAGGGGCTGCAGCGGGAAAGGTGCACGCATTCGTGCATAAAATTAAGCCGTGAAATGAAACATGAATGAAACGTCGTCCGTCGGTTCGGCACTTGTGCCAAATTTCTTGACTGTGTTATAGAAGAGCGTGTAAAATTTTGTTGTATTAATTGGTAGATTAAAAAAGTATGACAAAGCTTGTAGACATACATTGTGCAACACTTTGTGAGATTAATAAAAATCTCTATTACTCTACTCTCTCGCTATCCACTATTTATTAAAAATCTCTCCACACCAGTTTTATTTTCTTAGAATTTCATCTTTTTCGAGTGTTCATTCGAAAAAAATATAGTAATACTCATAAGTTCCGGTATCTCACGTTCCACCTACGCTCATTGCAGCTCATTGCTCAGCGTGGTGGGGGAAACTCTGGGAGAGACATAGCCTAGCAGTGGAACAAAACCCTTTTTTGGAGGAATGTCGGAAAATTCGATGTTAAGAAGTACCTTTAGAATTCCAAGGTTATTTCTCCCTTAATTTGTACACAAGCCCATAAAAGCCGTTAAAAGGCACTGTAGGATAATTTTAATCCCTGTCACAGCGGAATGAGTTCTTGTTTACGATGGCATAAGAAAAATGGCGTCCCTGAAGACATTATTTCGCGTGTTGACAAGAGGATTTGTTTTTTCCGACCTTCCCGGGCTGTTTGTCATTCGGCCGTAATGTCATAACGCCTGTCTTGTGAGACATAATGGAATTTACCTGGTAATTGTGTAAGGGAATACGGAGAGTTGGAGTCAATGAGATCGATGCGACTTTGGTGAGTGCGATGTGAGCATGAAACCGTACCCGGTACTACTACGTAGTACACAGACGTGCTAAGTACTACGTAGAAATTAGAGCCAACCTCTTTGAGTTTCTACGTAGTACTTAGTACGTCTATGTAATACGTAGAAATTACTCAAAGAGCTTGGCTCTTATTTCTACGGTAAAATAAGTCCTCTTTTACAACATTTATATCAACTTGCTTTCTGTTTTGTCTGTTCGTACTACTTTTCCAATAAGCTAAAATTATGAACGACGAAAAGACTTAGATTACAATGTCAAAATATAAAAAAACGTGGTTAACATTTTTTTTTCTAGAATAATTATTTTTCTTATGTTGTTAATAAAGGGCTACTCGGTAGGACATGATAAACGTTTTCATGCAAAAAGTTGAATCCCAAACATACATCGACTTCGTATGTAATTAAAACATTTTACCTTTATAAATGTCTTTGAAAAGCAGACAAAATGCACGAATTAAAGTTTTTGAAGCAGACTTGTAACCACTTGGTAAGAATACGAATATAATTAATTTGTTTACTTAGCCCTATGTATAATGAAATGAGGATAAAAAGTGAAAAAAGTTGATATAATATTATTTTAGAATAATGAAAAACTGTACAAATATCGCTGTGGAGAATTAACCTACTTATTTTTGCAGCAGATACATACATCCATTGCCAACTCTACACCCAACCTCCTCTTTTTCCGTCAATCTTTAAAATTCTTGTATTCAACACGGAAAGATATAAAAACAAAACTGCCATTCTTCCTTATGAGAGTATCTCAATACACGAAATTCACCGCAAAGCGTATTCTCGTATCTAATATTGTCTAGGCTCCAAAGTTTCACGTGAATGGAGAGTATTAATTTAATTGTCGTATCTGCTGGCCAACGCCGTTGACGGGTGAGATCGGGTGAATCGGGTAAATCCTGAAATCCCTACGCGCTCGCGGTGATCCTGCCCAAACACTGTCGTAGGTAGACGGACATTATGAGCCAGTGAATATATCATTCGTATGCAAGAATAACGTAACTTGAATTTCAGTTGTTACAATATAATGGTTATATACCGTAATTTTATAACTTTGTACACGATATTTATAAGAAAACTATCATATATCAGACGTAAAAGGAATAGATCATATCTTTAATTAGAAACACTTAATTCGAAGTAATAAACATATTTTTAATTTTTTACTTAAAAACCTGGGTCCTTATTTTCCTGGGTCGTTTATTTTGAGTCAACATAACTTAGTGAGATTCAAACGAGGAATAGGATTAAAAAAACACTTTTGAACAGATTAAAAATGTATTTGAAACAAAAAACATTTCACGTACACGTTAACTAAGGCAAATTCGAATCCGGTGTGGTGTGGCATGATTTCTAACTGGGTAATAATTACTTAACTATGATCACGGTTGCTAAAGTCTACCTTCACTTGACAGCAGTGTTCGGGGTACGATACCGCGTCTGCGTCAGTGGGATTTAAGGATTTGCGCGTCAGACGAAACGCCGGTCAGTTGAAGTGAAAATTAAATTATTGCGCAAATATTTTCTTCCCAAACCTACGTGCTGAGGTAACACAATTTATGTCTACGTTTTTAATCAGGAAATATTGTTGTATTCCTTTTATAAAATACAACAAAAGCTAATATTTTTAGAGACATACATAGCAATGAAATCTAATAGTTTTCAATACGAAAGGTGGTGGAACCTTTTACGGCTCGACTCCGCCTCATCTATTTATGCCTTACACAGCAGTGTTCTTGCTGTTGTGTTCTGGTTTGAAGGGAGATATGCTTAACCGAGGCGTTCCGGCTTAGTCCTCAGGAGTAGCAACGCATCCGTGGTCGACCTAAGAAAGAATTCGATCCTGTCTTGGGTTGATTTCAAATGTCCATGGGCGGCAGTGACCACTTACCTTCAGGTCTGCATGGTCATACATGTCTGCTACCTCAATATTATAAAAAAACCCTATCCAAGTTTAATAAAAGCTAATATTTTTGGTACTTGACCGAGTTGATTATACACGGCAATGAAAGCTAATAGTTGCCAGTACCTGTCCGAGTTGACTCGACACAAGGCGATTGAGAGCTATTAGAGCGTTTGATTTGGTAGGCCGTCCGTTTGGGGCTGATTGAAGGCTTTAACCGTTTCTATAGTATCCCAGTTAAGAGTGGTCGACGTATGAATGACAGTGCACAGTGCGCAGTGCTTGCCTTGGTATCTACCAATCAGGAACTCTAATTCTATAAAATTGGGTATTTGATAAAGTATTTTGTTTTCCCTTTTTTAATGAGCCATAAGTGCTAATGTATTATACCTATTACTACTATCCATACACACGTGTTACTTAGTACGTTTTCCTGCCTTAAGTAATGAACCGATGATTATAAAATTTTATACACATTTTAAGAGATACCGAAAAGGACATGGATATGATTTACAAAAAAAATGTACTATTCTTGGTAAAACATTTTATTCATCAATCAAGCGAAGCCGCGACTAAAAGTTGCCAATATATAAAAATATGTAATATATACTTTTATCTATATATTAATATGTGAAGCAAAAAAGTTAGGAACGATTTTTACGGC
>DWNJ01002737.1:0-10255 GCA_018250275.1 Udranomia eurus
ACAAAACTATAGTACAAAATTCATCATCATACCTCTGTCGTACATAATATTATTTTTAAACAAAAACGTAACTAATACTAATATTTTTTCCATTACAAATAATAACATTCAATAAAAAAAACGAGGGCAGTAATTTTACTAAAACGTCACCAGTTAAATCAACAAAACCCGAGATTAGGGCTGTTCAAACAGGGCACAAACATATTCATATCCTAGCGCAGGGCTCCATCAAACCACAGCACACATGCGCCATTTCAAAGGAGCACCTCGTCTGATTGACGCTGAGCGCGCGCCCGCGGGAAATTTTCCGCGTCGAGTAAAATAAAAACCAATCCATGTGAGACTTATCTGCATCTGGCTGTAGGGACGCGAACGCACTAATGAATGTCGATATACGAGTAAATACAGTCAGTATTTGTTGATTTATTACTTCTCTTTCCCATCATTGTGGGAAATCTGCTCCACATGCTATCTAATAGTTTTATCGTTGCAAAGCGACACCTTATTGAATTTAAGCTACACATCAGAGTTGTCATGTTGTTTTTTCAATTCAATGTAAATGAAATTTCAAATTCATAACATTCGAAACAGCTAGAAAGTTAAATAAGTTATTATACTTTTAACCGCATTATTCTATCGGTATGTCATGACGTAAATTCATCGATAGATTTGTTTATGTTATCGGCTCTAGAGGCAGGTAGAGGCGTGGTGCGAGTGCATTATAAAGATTAAAGAATCGCTTTACACGAGCGCGCCGCCGGGCGCTCTCAATTACGCGGAATGGCTGTGCACGAGTTCTGGTGAGGCGTGGTCCCACTGCGCGTGGGTAACGATTACCATACGAATTTATATGACATTAAGCCTTCTAAGGTCTTCTAGATTAAATATTTAAAAGTATAATAAGACTAAATTAAGTAACCGACTTCAGGATCCAGACATCCCAGTCCGGTGTGATAATTAAGTATGTATAAAGAATATGAAGAAAAGTTAACACTGAATAATAAAAACGCTCAATAACATCGGAGGTCAAAGACAGTCTGTCTAATGCTCCAATTGCATATGTCTATCAACTATAGGCAACGTATAAACAAAACCGAATAATCTCGGAAGAGTAACTGTGAACCAAAGTTCGAATTCGTTTGCAAGCCGCTCCCCGGCTCCGCTCCCCGGCTCCGCTCCCCGGCCCGCGCGCACAGAGGCACACTTTGCACGCCATTAGCTAATTGCTCGGAAAAACGGCACGGTGTGACAGACGTCCCTCCTCCGCGTAAACTCCACATTTTAAACACCACTACCTCGTTTTACACATTGACATAAGTACACCGAGTATTGCCTCGTTTCACTTTACAGCTTACCGTCATAGCAATAAGACTCAATTTTAAGATAGGAAAATCAATAATTTAAATAGCTGTTTAGTTGCTCGTTTTGTCTATTGTAGTACCATTCCATGGGGACACAAAATTATATGCATAATAAATGCTGGTTCGTTAATAGTAGGATGTAATAAGTAATTAAAAGTTTTTTTTTCTAAAATACAAATGTTGAATGTAGAAAACATGGTAAATATGCGAGTGACTTTGTGATTCGCGCATAGACACATATGTTCTGTGGTACTCACGGCGATGCTGCGGCCTGGCTTTGCCATGGACAATTTTAAACCTATAGTTTGCCACACAAGCCAAGTATTTCGTGCACCTTATGAAGTGTTCACAATGTTTTTAATTCACCGATACCAATGAGGCGAATGAGAGAGAGAGAGAGAGATAAATGTTCTTAATCTAGGTTACGGATAAAAGTCTACCATTCAAGTCTACCTACAATTGACATGTAGTTAAACTACGTTTTTCATACCTCTTAACCTGAAATTATCTTTCTCAAAACTATACTGTAATACATGATTAATTTCATCATTAAATATTTTCTTTGATATGAAAAATAATATGGATTTAACAATAAAATTTGAAGACAGAATATTTCACCGATAATGGATTTCATTTCATCAATGCAGTTACGGCATGTTCAATCAATTCGTTGAACCGAAATAATCCTTTGTGCGTTCAAGTTGCGAGGAGCACTCGCACCTGCAGTCAAATTAAACCCTCCTGTTATATTACAACACTGTAAATTATTCAAAAACTAGTGATCTGCCCTGACTTTGCTTGATTGTCTGATGATGTCTTTGCTAGTATTTTTAACATTTAACGCATTCCATTCTATATTTTTTCGTGAAGCTATTTATATCAATCAAAACAAATGAACATACGACCAATCGGAGAGTACGGGTCGTTTTCTTTTCAGTTTATGGTTTGCACGCGGTACACTTTTTACTCCTGTTATTTAGAGGCTGCAGTCAATATTCCTAATTTAAAAACGTTGCGAGTGGGAAGCTGTTTTAATAAAAGGAAACTGTCGACTAGAACCGCAATGAAATTATGTTTAATGTTATTCATAACAATATAAAGGCAGTAATAAAAGCCGTTCCCTCAGTACATAAGTTGCCGCACTCAGACTCACCGCCGCGAGTAATAAAAGCCTCAAGCAGGCCTCGGATATAATAGCCATCTTAAGAGTCGGAATAAAAAATAATAGTTGCAATACACTCCTTTTGGTGAGCTACAGTATAAAAACATACGTGAACATTTTTGTGCAGTTTTTCTTAAAAATACACGACAAAAACGGATGCTCCGTTTTTTTGTGTTTTAAAATACCTATAGATATAATAATGATTTAATATTAAATGAACTAGTTCTTAGTGGTTTAAGAGTAGTCGAATAAAGTTTTTCCAGCTTGCTAACACTAATGTAAATATGATAATTCATCACTATCACTACAACTCTACTGACATTAATATAGTTAAGACGATGACATCAACACAAAATATAGATGAACTAAACATATTAACAGAAAACTCCCTGTTCAAATTATTTTCCCGTATGTTTCAGCGCGCGGAGCGAAGTTCACGAGATCAAGGTACGAGTGGTTCCGCAAATACAAACTTTATTACGGGGAGGGCAGTTAATCCCGCCGAGGGCCGCCGGAGGGCGCCACTTCCGTCGCCGCCCAGCTGTGTGAATTTATTTACTGTGCACTGAAACATGTTTACAGATGCTTTTGAATTTAGTGGTTGTTCCAGTGGTTGTTCCATATAATTTGTTGAGAAAAATCTATTATGTTTTTTATTCTTAATGAACCTTCACTGGAAGAGTTGTCGGATTATTTTTTCTGTGTTTAAAACAACGTTACATTACGGCATGTAATGTACAACGAATGTCAACGCAAAATTCAATATCCCGGGCTCAAAGAGAGGCCTCTTTCCGTTCGCGCCCAATACTCAGCGCTTTCGGAGCGCATTGTAACCACGGCGTAATGAAAAAACCGACGGTAATCTAAGCGGCTGGGCTAGCTCACAGTTGTCACAGTCCGATGGAAATGGATTCTATTTACTTTCAGGTTTCAACTGCCATCAGGTTTTTGCAGACGAAACTATCTTTATAATAACATTGAATATGGTGTATTATATTGGTTGCTACTACGGTACCACGCAATTACAATTGTTGATGAGTTGGTGGAGAGAGAGGGTACGATTTTTCATTTAGACATGTTTCCATGATAACTGAGACAAGCACTAGTCATCGTTGTATTATAGACAAACCGTGACTAGTTGTCATCATAAAATATGGGTAATTTCAAACATCAAAAAATATTAACTTTTACTCAATTTTATGCACGATCATAAAGATAGCGAAATAATAAACGCAGAACATAAATATGTAGAGAAGCAACTTGTAGAGCGAGTGTTCGTTCACGCGTGTACGCGGGAGGTATTCGTTCAAACGATGCATCGTTCTTGTTTTGCGAAAACATTCTCTCTGGCTCGCAAATGTAGAATTAAAGCCGCGGTCAAATTGTAGCGTATTGCGTCGATGGCTTGAAAATTAAAAAAAGCCCTAGCTGCTCTTTTTTGCTTAAATAATGGATAAAGAAGAATTTATTTATTTTACATACATATTTGGTGAGTGCACGAGAATGATTCTCATGTGGCCACAGACCAAATCAAGGGTTCAAGCTCTTTACATTTAATCAACGTTAAGTTTAGGCAGGTAAAGATATTACCTCAAGTTATGTCGAGGTAATGTCTATAATGTCTAGTTTTCATTTAATCACAATTTATGTAACATCGTTAAACAGATGTGTGAATTTACATCAAATTTATATGGAAATTGCAGTAAACAAAGATAGCCTCATATTCAAAAATATATATTTCAGGCTTACACGTTAATATCGTCCGTCCGTATACAGCCGCGATGATAAAAGCTCAGGTCAAGCTTTGAAACTTTTTTCCAAACGATAAGCCCAAATAGCAGTGTTTGTTGATGGAGCAATCTCATCATATCACTAAAATCCTGCATTCAGCGCTGTCTTGCTTCACTTCTATGTTTATGAATTTTTAAATCCGAAGTAGGTTATCCGTCCTACATCTTTGAAAGTAGCACACTAATTACTTAACGCGGTGAATAATTTCAGAGAAAATTTAGAGCACGAGGATTTTTTCATGTTTTAAAATATCGCCCTAAATAGAACAGTTACTTATGAATATTATGCCTTATTCTTACATACTGTTTTTTGAATGTATTATCGTACTGTTACGTTCATAGCTCGCAAGCACGCTCGACAAATTCGTTTTATTAAAATATTTTTTATAATACTCGTATGTCTTAAATTGTTATTCAAATTTCTATTTAAGGTCAAGTTGGCGGGTAATTGAACCCGGTCGTCTGTTCGGGCGGAAGGCGTACATGGATAATATCGTAGCACGTAAACACAAAATAAACTTTATTGTAGTGTGCATGCATATAATATTCGCACTGTAAAATAAAATGAATTTCAAGCAGTTGGAAATTTCCGTAACTGTAACATTTGTACATATAAATACCTGCAGCAACACTGGTATCTTTTTATTGTTTTATATGCGATGCGCGGTGATGTATCATGCCCGAGCGTTAGGCTCTTTACAAACAACACTACATCAATAATAAAATAAACAAAAAGTCATAATAAGACATGTGTGTCTGAGGAGGTGGATAATACATCAATTTAACAACAGGCGTAGGTAAAATATGGCAATTTCTAATAATAAACAAAAAAAAATAACATTGGAATTGGCTTCTAAATACCTACTACCATTTTCGATAGGAACATGAGAACGTATCTTATGTCTTGTTTTCCATTCTGTACCTTTTTCCCATTAACAAAGCATTAGAACTATAAGTGTACATATTTGCGCTACTATTGTAAAGCTGTATTTAATAAATAGATTTATTTAAAAAAAACCCACTCTACTGATCTACGAAGTGACTTGATTTAATTTTGTGTAAAAATAAAGTTGTATCACAGATACCCGTAACTTACGCGACCTCGTGTGTAACGGGCCTAAGACTTATGCAAGTTTCCGTTTAATGGATGCGGAGAGCATTGCAAGTGTTTTAGAATACTTTACGACCTCAGTGTACAGCTGTGAAATAAGAGAACGACTATTGTTGTGTTTGAATACGGAATCAAAATGATATTAATGATAGATGTATTTCTTTGTGTAAAGGTTAAGTAATAAAGGTGAATATTTCGAAATTTCCCAAGTGAATGTTAAGAAGTAATTATTGTTGGAAGTGGGCAACTCATGTATTATGTGGAAGATAAATACTCCAGATTCTCTCTCTTATGGACGTTACATATTATCTTATATTTTTCTAATTATTTAACAAGGAAGATGTGGAAATCACCAGATTCATAAAATAGGTATATGAAAATACCATAAAGATGAGGCATATAATATAATAACAATGTTTGAACAATTTGATGAAAGCAGGGTAAGTATAATGAAAATGGGAAAGAACAGAAATTGTAAGAAAAGACTAGTGCTAAATTATCACCTTTATTACAATGTAAAAATAAGATATAAAATAGCTAAAGGAGAGACGGATTTTTTTCTTTTGTACATTCCCCGTCACGTTACCTGCAAACAAAACGCCTTCGCCGGGATATTTCATTGTGCTCTTGTCGGAGCGCGCGCAGAAACGTGTCATCTGCTATATTTCATTTGTAATTATAGTATACGAGTATTTGTATATTGCGAAAGAATTTCAAGGGAATTTTACACAATCTCTCTTATTATTCAAGTAAGACATATTGCTGTAAATTTTTCAACCAAGTAGATATACCTAAAAACATAACTGTATTTTATTAGTAACTTAGTTATTTTGTATCATTTACATACATATTTGGAAATGAGATTATTGAAATTAATAATCATCATCAAATAAATACTCTAACACATACAGAGTATTTAACGACTACAAGTTATGGAGATGTCTGATATCATACACTTAATCTAAATAATATAATAACATCGAAACTAGATTTACCTACCTTAATTTGGACCTTTTCTATTACTCTATTCAGCATACGCCCATATATTTTACCCCGCCGTGAAATATACGTACGAGTGAATATATTCCTACAAGAATGAAACTGCTGATTTATCTTAACCTTTGGTGTGAAAGGAATCTGCGGTGAAAGAGATACAGGGATGCGAGCCGGCTCAAGGCGGCCGCCTCAAAAGACGTGAAATAAACTGCAACGTTAACGCCACGGTCTATGAATGTACTAAATCCTATTATACTTCTTTTATGATTTCAAGATCCTTAGGAATCATATACAGGTGGATAACATAAGCTTTGATTTTCTTAATTTGAGTATTTTTGAGATTATCTATGCGCTCTTAACAATGTTAAAGTGAAATTAAATATGTTTTTTTTAAAATAGGAGTTGATTTAACAAACAACTTCAAGTCAGATATGAAATTAAAATCACTTTAATAATATAGACGGACAGACTCAGCTTGTATATGGACCAGACCTCTGTAATACGGTCGAAAAAGTGTACCAAGTTGTATTACCACCAACAAACTTATTGCTCGCTCTGCAGGTTTCTTAAATCAATGAAAACACCAATAGGATTGCAAAAGATACATTCCGTCAAAATAAACACGTAGGAGAGCCAATTTCCGAGGTACCTGCAAAGGCTGTCAATAGTGATGCTTCAAAGCGGCGAGAGAGCGAGCGGGTAGTTTGTTTAGGGGCTATTGTCTGGCTTCGAATGCTTTGTAGATCGTCGGAAGTAAGGGTTTGTACGTGATGAGGAAATATGGTGGCGAGGACTATTAATGTGTGTATCGAGTAAGCGAAGGGGGAAAGGCTAAATAAATGTTTATTTCTTCTAAGTTAGTTACAACCGATCTCGATAGAGGGGATTAATACGCGATATTGTCTTTTTTATCAATTGCAGTGCCTACGTAGTTTTCTACAGGGTTATTAATAAATTTACGATTTCGGATCATATGTCGATATGATTGTCTTTGTACGAAATTCTCAATAACAGGTCTATATACTATGTGGCGTATCGAATAAACATATCTTCAGAGAACTTTTGCGAAGATGAATATGAATACATGAATCGTACTATTTAATTTTCAGCTTTAGCTCTACACCGCCGCCAGCTTTTAAGGTTGTATATCGAACTACTATCTATTCTTGATTTATCAAAGCCTCCGTGCAGGCAGAGCGGGAGTTTGTGCAGCGGCCATTGTCGCACGAACAATCCCAGTACTTTGTTGCTAGCGTATGACGGAGAGATTCTATACCTGACACCTAATGCAATGTTGGTATTATTCAAATTATTTACACATAGATGGTATAAAAAATATTGTTATGACCGTCGTCATACAATGGATTTTCATACAGATTTAAACGACATGTGGAGATTTTGGCGTGGAAGAGAAAATTCGATATTTCGGAACTAAAGCTTACTCGTATTGATTTAACCTTGCTAAATTAAGGTTAATATAAATAATACGAGAAGTGTGCGTAGATTGTTATTGTAGTCTTTTATTTATAGCAGTTTGGGCAGTTAAATGCTTTTACGTACTGATTGTCACTGACAAAGATTTTCGATTGTAAATCCTACCGATATATGAATCAATCATGCGAGCATGAACTTTTATTATCACTTATTTAAACCTATAACATTTATTATTATCACAATGCGTTGTCATTTTATCTTTTAATTAATATTAGAATTAACGAATTAGTTAATCTCTATTTGAGTTTAACCACCATTTTGCAATTGAAGGTGCTTATAAGCAATACGTTAATGATGATGACGCCTTTTCAAGATATTACGGTATTATTATTATCTTATTTTACTATGAGTAACCATGAATTTAGAACCATTTTCCCGGTCCAAACAAATATAATAATTAAGGTTAGAGGTCAACGAGGTACTATAAAGCTGTCAATACTACAGTTGTATTTCAAAGTTGGCGTGAACAAGCAATTCGTTCAGCGGACATTGTCAGCTGACAATCAAAGCCCTTTGTTGCGGGATAGTCGGGAAATTGAGAAACGAAAATGAAATGAGGTCACGGACAAATAAAGATCTGCAAATTTCAATGAAACGGTGACGATCTATTGATTTGGCGAATAACTTCGCCTACAAGAAAATATAAGTTTAAATATTATAGCATGTTGGTTTGATTATACAGAAATGACAGGATTTTAAGCATTAAATAAATGAATTTAAGAAATGCAGCACGCGCCGCTAATCCATCAATCCAATTGACGAATTTACTTTAGATCCGATAGAGTTACGAGATTGACTGCGGCTCTGTATGAAACTAGAACTGTTATCTGCAGCTTTGCTCGCGTAAACGAGATAAATGAAATGAAATAAGAATGAAAATGAAAAAATACAGTTCCAATTGAACTGCTAATATGAACCCATAACACAAATCTTTGAGGTCACCCGGAGCTCTTAATAAAAAATGTTGAATTGATATGAAATAAATAAAACTCGATGAAATAAAAGAAGTTTAATCTAAGTTACACATTAGTGCGTAAGATGTAGGCAATTCTGCAACTACCACAACGCCGAGGATAGCTCAAGCAATTGAAGCATTCCTTCCAAACATTCTTGTAATTAATGTAGCTCTATTCTTGTGCTCTAAATGAAACATAATTTGGATAAACGCTGTTCTCGCACACGAGTCACGCCGCGGAGACCGCCCCTCCCCCCGCGCACCCAGCACCCCGCACCCCCTCTCGCCTATTGAATAAAGCTCGAATGTTAATTTTATCCTTTCTTAGGAGCCCTGTTAGTTAGTTATGGGAGGCATGACCGCTTGTTTTATTTAATTAGGAGTTATCTGCTTACTCGGTTTTTCTAGTGGTTCCACATCGGTCTCCATTGGCACATACAAATTGCTCGGAGACTTTTGGTGATATATGTCTATCGCGCAACATTTTCTTTTTTTTTAAACTACCAGCATGTTAATATAATATATTAGTAATTGTGTTAACCCTGGAGGGGTTGTGTTAAGAGTGGGTTCAAGTCAAAGTGCAGTGAGGATCGAACCGACGACCTCTCGACCGTAAGTCCGTCACATTACTTATCGGGCTATTGCAGCTTATTAGTTACATTGTAAGTAGTATTAATATTTTTATATTCCCGATCCCGTTCCCGTTCCTCGTTCGCGTGCGGTATCCCCCACGCCCCATTTTTTTGTTTGAATTCTAAGTACGTATTTGATCTACCTTTAGAAACGTTCTCAGTATTATCTACTTTTCAAACATTTATCTATTTTATCTACGAGTAACAACAAAACTAAACCTCTTCTTAAAACAGAATTCTCACAATATTTTATGAATACTTTTGCGGTTTTAAGAGATTAGTTGTTAACATTGAAAATTTAAACAGTGCACGGTTAAAACGTTAAACGCGGAGGTCAACTGAGCTCTTACACAAGCTGTTAGCATGTAATCCGTAACGTTCGCGCATTTGGAGTGTACACACGAGATGACTAAGTTATTAGCTGTAGCATTATTTTAAACTTTTGATTTAACACAACAGCAGAACAATTGTTACAATAACTCTTACTCTGTATTTCGATTAGATTTATATGTTATGTACATAAAAAACGTATAATTATAAATGTAGGTAATAATTGTTCATTTCTATTAGTGGATTTTACTCCATATTTCTTTCATTAAAGTGAGTCCTGAATTCTGAAATTACCTCACATTGGTCAGAGTGAAACCCCGAAGCCGGCTAAAGCTTTGAAGCGAGGCGCTCTCTAAGCCGCACGAAACCTTGCCTTTAATTTCCTCCGGCCACTACCGGTCTAATCACCTTGATAACAGTTCCA
>DWNJ01002738.1:0-10247 GCA_018250275.1 Udranomia eurus
TCTAATAAATACTGTTTACTTTGTACGATCAGATAAGAACAACTGGTAAAATTGTAGTGTGTTATTAGGTACTTTACCTCTTCTATAGGGTTTAGGGATCTGTCCGGTTTCAGCATGGTTCTGCAAGTTTGCGACAATATCTTCTAACATTTGACTGCGGGTACGTTCTTGCATTCTCGCGAACTTTGGCGCAGAATATGACGCTCTTTCTCCATTCACTATCTTCGTAAGTAGCCATTCTCTGTGAAATTATATCGCATCATTATTTAATCAGAAGTGCAAGTCCTCAATACAAATCTGACTCGAAACAAAAAAAATTAAAAACACCTACGTATGATCATTGTTATAACTATTGTGATCAAACTAAGAATGTGTTAATATACAGATAGCATTGAACATGTTAATTCATATTACTATATGGGAGAATATATTGTAATGTGACTATAGCGCCAAGTGACAATACGTCGAGATTTACATCGCCTATAATTCTATGAAATTAATCCCTACGATTGTTTGCATAATTAATAGACGGTTTCTGAAATGGTATAGATTGGCCTAAACTCAATCTTGTATTACAATTGTGGTTGTCCCCTTTCCTTCTAAGTAGAGAATGTATATGAGAATTTAGTTTACACAAAATTGGTCTGATAACTATCAGAAGCAAACTCAGAAACACTGTCCATTTAGTTATAGGCTAAGTAAGGTAAAAGATAAAAGATAAAGGAATCGCAATGAACGCACCCAAAGCCTTCGTAGCTAAATGGACCTACGAGTACCTAAATTTAAAAATCCTTAGATTTAGTCAAATTAAATACAACTCACGTACGTCGTAGCAACGTGATAGCCTGGTCAAGATCCAACACAATTACAAGTACAAACAAACCTGAACATGGGTCCTTTGTCAAACACACTCTGCTCCCATAAATAGGGTTTGTAGGCGCCGACTTCGTCACGGGTAACCACCGACACTTCATATCTAGTGGGTCGCCGCTTGATTTTCGCTGAGACCCTGACTGAAATGAAAATTGTCGAAATAGTTTTAATTTTGTGGTACCTACTGGACAAAGATCAAACGATTTACATGTGTTTTTTGAAAACTTTCTTTTATCGATTTAGACCTTGCGGAAAAGAAAGGTCACCTTATGTTAAGTGATCACCGCCGCCTATGGACATTTGCAACACCAGTGGTATTCACCAATGCAACACCGGCTTTGAAGTTGAGCTCTTTATGGTCTACGTTTGAAGCATCTCACATGTATATAAAAGAAACGTGTGGTAAGTATCTATAGCGGCGCTGAGTAAATTCAACGTATGTTTGAAAATTTTCACCTCCGAATTTCAACTCCAAATCTTAAAAGAAAGGCCTCGAACCTCCAACAATGGGTACTCACCTAAAATAAACGTATGCAGGAAATGGCTCTTGATACAAGCGGGCGAGAAGGCAGTATTGTCTGCCTCTAGGAACACGACGCATACTATATCGTTCCCTATATGTCGTTTCCGTTGAAGCTTTTGTGGATCATGTCGCTCGTAGGGCAGCAAGGTGGAGACGTGGAACATTATCTCGATGCCGCGCCAGTTTGTGTAGACAGAGTACAGGCCCGTTAGATCGTGCACTGTGTCAAGACCGCCTTTGTATTTGTCGAAACCTAGAAGTGACGGACATTATTATTGTGCTATTTATCTCGTGATAGATATACCTAATGAGCCTAATGAGCCTCATGTACCTAATGAGGACATAAAAGTGGTAAAGAGTATTAGGAAGATTCTAGGTTTTGAATATGATAGTAAACTTAGATAGTAAAGTTGTGTATATTTATATAGATAGTAATCAAACTTAGTTTTATAGAATACTTAGTTGGACCTGCATTTTAGCACAGACGAATAAACTATCCTGAAAAATTCGAAAGTTATTCGTAATAATGTGGTTGGTTTGCGGATTAGTTTGCTTCTTAAGAATAATTAAACATACATAAACATTACGTTTATTTTATATGTCGTGACCATAAGATTCGATATATTTGGTAAGTTGGTTGTTTGGTAAATAAATAATAAAAGATCTCGTCATTATCAAACCAATGCAAGACTCTTACTAGAAAGCTGTATTAAACGACAGTGCTCTCACTCAAAGGGGACGAAATTACAATAGTGAAATGGATACGTTATTATGTCACGTTGTGTTATAGCTAGTATTTGTCAACTGTAGGTTCCTGTAATGATATTGAGCCGTCGTCGACAGAAACGAACCGATAGATATTGGCAAGCTGTCAAACACTGCATTAGCGACATGTCGCTATTTATTGACCACTTGTCCATTTACACAAATATACTTTTACAAGGGCC
The DNA here is from genome assembly GCA_018250275.1 of Udranomia eurus. Lineage (NCBI taxonomy): Eukaryota > Metazoa > Arthropoda > Insecta > Lepidoptera > Hesperiidae > Udranomia > Udranomia eurus. The sequence goes on from DWNJ01002738.1 coordinate 2,344, forward strand.
GCATGTTTAGTATTCTTCCGTATTTATTGATTTATAATTCTTATAACTATTTACACACAAATGTAAAAATACCACATTACACTATGCATTGAAGTATAAATTTATTGCCAAATCGGATTACTACTTAATTTTTTTTACTTTCTTTATTTTTCTTTATCTATTTTGCAGTAAATTCTTAAATATACCATAAAATCTACTTATCTTCACTAACAATACTCTTTACTAACAATACAATTATTTCGCACAACATAAATACCTTTAAGTCGAACTTTTTCGCCCATTACTTGTAAGAATTCTTCAAACATCGGGGAATTTTCGTTATTGTCCAAAATTTCCTCTTCAGTGTATTGGTTTTCTTTTACGTAAATTACTCCTACCTTCAGTTCAGACTTTATGAATACCTGTAAAAAAAAGAAATTTCATGGAAGAACATTTTTAAATTATTTGTAAAATAGCCAAATATTTTCAAAGTTCTTTGCCACACAAGAAAACCTTTATTTATGAAAAGTTCCTGTTCTGTATTTTTTTTTGTAAAACAGGATCGAAGTTCTTTCTTAGGTCGACCACAAAGGCGTTGCTACTCATGAAGTGCTAAGTTGGAACGCCTTGGTTAAGTATGTCTCCCTGGCCATATCCTTCAAACCATAACACAGCAGCAAGAATACTGCTGTTACAAGGTAGAAATAGGTGTGGCGGTGGTGCCTCCGGAGTCGAACCGTAAAATCATCGTAATCGAAACGTTCAGATAATCGTTTATAAAATAAAAATAACCAGTTTTTTTATATGCAACTTTCAAAAAACATTAACTATACTGAGTCTCAAATAGACTATGCATGCTTATCGATAAATTTACGCTGAACAGGTTTAACTATTCTCAATAAGTTAAGTCCTGGCACTTTACTGAATATATTAATTAACTATGTAATACGGTTTGAATGGTGTGGTCAGGGAGACCTCAGGGTTGGAACGCATTTGTAGTCGATCTAAAAAGGACTTCGATCTTGATTTTGGTTAATTACAGATGCCCATAGACGATTATATTATTTATAAGTAGAAACATTTTGTTAGCCTAAATGTAAAGAAAGTGGAATATTCATGCCTCCCAATAACTTAATGAGGCGGTTGATGAATTAATATTCACTCAGTGTAGTTATTTTAAAGTAGTTTACCCAACGACTCGAATTTCAAATTAGGGTTATTTGAGAACATTTACTCGTAGCTCTGTTCAAGTTGGAGTGGTAATGATTTGTGTTATTAAAATATAGTTATGAAACTATATAATCTTACAGAAGTAGGAATGCTAATTTCTATCTAATTTAAAAATATTTAATGAAATGACTGTGAGTAAGGAGTTCTCTTAAATCAAGTTAAAAAAAACTTAAAACACGTTACTTGTTATTTACCCGTGTATTTTATCACCGACTTGTTTAGGGTAATAATAATAATAGTTAGTAATAATCATTCAGCTACTTACAGCTAGCTAGTACTGTGCTGTGTAAAGACATAGGACCTATCTTTACCTTTCTATGTAGGTCAGGGAGATGGATAAACCGGATGCGCGTAATAGCACCCGTCCTCTGTACGAAACCCTTAGAATACTTTATCTTTGACACAATTTATGTATCTTTACAAACACGTATATTACAAACTTAAAAAAAAACACTTAGAGCCTAAATACTTAGAGATAATGTGTGCAATAAATGATTATTCTTTATTCACTCGCACGTACCGAATGGTGTATATATTTTTTATTTTTCATAATTTCAGTATAAACTAATTTACCATAGCCAAGCAAAGCCATACCTTGGCTAAATCAAATGTTATGAACATTTGATGTTCAATTCTAATCATCTCATTATTACACAGGCCAAGTAGAAAGTAATCTACATTACTACAGAGTTTTTTGTATAGTATATTTATAGCAAGAATATGCGTTATAAGGCATATCCTCGTATAGGTGTGACGGTGCGTGGTGCCTCCGGAGTCGAACGGTTCGAAATTAAATAGCTCTCTTCTCTCTACCAATGCATATATGTAAAATATGTGAAAACTGTAGGTATATGACTATATATATCTGACTAGTGGTGAATTTCACACAGACAGAAGTTCAGTTGTTTTGTACATAGAACCCAGTGATAGTATTGTTCGCTTTGTTTATCTAAAGCGTCTAGCTTGCAGCTGAAATTCTTAATGCTTATTTATAACCGAAACGCGACGAATCGCGCCGTCTGGCGTAACACCAACAGTATGGTGTTTGTTTAAAAAAGACTTATCCTTCACCCGGGTTTTATATATAGTAGCCTCTATAATTAGATATTAGTTAATGGCGTTCCCAGCAAATTGGTATTATAGCGAGTGTGGACATCTGTCTGTGTGATACCAATACGCAATAATACCTTACTACAACAAATTAAAACGTCTGCTGATCTCAGTAGGCGTTTAAATTTAATGTCTTAAAATTAATTAAATTAATGAAATGGTGTATACCATTTCATTAATTAATTAATTAAAATAATTTGTTTACGTTTAATACATACTTAAATTAATATTACCTGCGGATTTGGAAGACATGTAATATAATTATTCGATTCTTAAAGGATGTTCAATTGTAAACTCGCATTTTAGGTTAATACCTAAACTAAAAAGTCAATTTTTATAAGATTTTGTTAAACTCAATGTTAAAAAAAAATTGTTATGTAGGTCGGGGAAAAGTTCCGAATCAGTGCTCTACGATAAATTAAATATCTGTATTTTATAAAGAATCTATTGATATTTCAATACTCCAAGTTCATTAAAAGTCCAGAAGCGAAACTTAATTGGACTTAGTAATAACTAGAACAGCGTAGAACCGTGAGTGGTTAAAATATCTATATATACGTACATATCACTTACGTAGAGAATCAATTGAAAACAATTTACCTAAGTGCCATATACCACGTTTGCAGAAGCAAGTCGTATTAAAGTAGATGTAGGTGTTAGGTACAGACAAAGTTGTAGGGTCGTAGAGTCTGATGAGAATACAGTTTACGGCCCTTCTGCCTAATAAACTCGACATAAAAGTATTCCTGAGCCTGTACAGAGGACTACTTTTATGTCTCCTTTATTACTTTATTAGGACCAGTTTCTATACAAAATTGTTAGACTGAAGTTATTAATGGGCGAAGACACGGTCTTGCTCCGTGGAGGCCTCAAGTATGCATAACCGTGTCTGTCTATTAAATTTGTTCAAAGAAAGTTTAATAGCAAGTCAGTCTAAATGTAGGCATAATAAGCTGGATTTATGGGTTATGACCATAAAGAACATCTTAAAACATCTCGTTTGGAACGCGTAACAACAATAAGTGAAGTACATGAATAAGTGACAAGATTCATGCCATGCGGTTCATATAAGATTCATTCTAGAGGTATTTCTAGAGGAACTAATAAGTATGATATACGAACAAACGCTAACAAAACGTGAACAAGATTTTGAAATCATACGTCGTATCTCCAGCCGAATCTATAAAGTTGGACAGGCTCGATCCCGAAATACTTATCCATAATTGAACATGCGTCGAAATAGTTTTTCGATGTCTTGTACAGTCATTCATGTCAAGGACTAAATAATAGGTACTCCCGTCATTTTCTTGGCTATGGAACTAGACAAATGAGAGGCATTACTTTATTCTTATTTTTTTAATTCAATCAGGAAAGTATGTCAGTGGAGCACTTAAACAGTCCTGCGAGGAGGAATGAAGGACGTATTGGGCGCTTCGATCGCCATGTGTTCCATTAGCGGAATTGGATATTTGCAGCTATACTTGAACTTAGTCGGAACTAAGTTGATCGGAATATTTCAGAGTCACAACTTTCTATAGCTCAGCTGCTCTATAATAAATAGGATTCAAAGCTTTTCTTTATCCTTAAAGTGTAAGAAAATAAATAAATAAACTTAATTCCGAAAGAATACGTAAAGAGTTTAACATTTATAAGCTGTATTTTATTGAGAATGGTCACTATCATCTAGGTCATGGTATCTGTCAATTTCTGTAGATTTCTTTTAATTTTTTACTCCTGGGGAAAATGTGTCTTAATACATCAACAGTTCAGTACAATGCCATTATTAAGGTATCTATAAAGTTTGCTACGGCTATAAACAATCGTTCTTTGTTTCGATTCAAATGTCAGTTTTAACGAATATGAGTGAAACAATTCCGCTCGAAAACAATTTATAGTTCCATTTCGAGAGAATAATTCACATGTGAGGCACTGCCTACTGTATTCATGAAATCCGACGTTTCACCGAATCTCAAATGCAAAGGACGGAAGGACGGTAGATTTCAACAAAGTTCTGACTTATAAGCGTACCTCTGACGGCGGCACCTAATGAAAATTGGCAGCTCACTGGATCGAACAAACTTGCCATGAGAAGCATCGCTTGCCAAAATGGGTTCTATGTACACCGTGTGTGGGTTTATTTCACTAGAGCAAAGTAAATTTTAAATTTACAATGCCTAAATTGGAGAAGGCACTTACATTTTCGGATAAAACAAACATTATAATTGTTATGCTCATTGGAGGTTGGGCTTATAAGCGACCATAGGAATATTGTAGCATGGAATGTAGGTAATGTAACTTAAATTGTAACATGGTTAAGTAATTACGCTAATTTCATTAGATACAATTGATTAGATATTATCAGTATTGGAATTTTATGAACGTTATAGTTATATGTTGCTGTTAAATTAGTATTCTACTCTGAATGTTTTAAACACTGTGAAATACGATTCATTATCATAATTTCAAAGTCCATAATGATCATCAATTAATCATTGAAGGGGGTGAAAGACTAAGAACAGTTAGAAAGTTGTTTTTCTCAATAAAGATGCCTTTTTGACTAACGGGGTCATTAACGTTTCGCGACCGCGAGAGCCAGCCAGAGCGTCGTTTATTTAATAATTGAGGGGTACAAAAGCAAAGAGGCTTCAGTCAGAAAACACCTAAACTGAGTTATTTATGAGTTTTTGCTATGGCGTAACAATTTCCTATATTATGCAGAAAGTTATTGCTATATAAACGGAAACCTTCAGATTAATTAGAATAAATTAAATTAAATATGTTCCATATCCAATAGACTGGTTGGCTACTAACCAGTACTAATCAACCCACATTGGAGTAACGTGGCGGAATATGACCTAGGTCTTCCCCGGTTGGGGGAAGAGACCTGTCCCATCCGTGGGACTTAAAAAGGGTTGCGGCGATAATCCTTAATAATTGAGAAATAGTTTGGGACAACTTTGGAGCCGAAAAAATGGGCGCTGATTTGATTTTATTCAATCGTAGGAAGAAAGATTCTGATTTCTGATGCAAATTTACTTGCGATCTCTGTCCGTCTTACTGTTCGTATGCTAAAAGAAATAAGCGAACCTTACGTGTGCTCTCCAAAACTCCTGTTATATATTACAACTCGATTTTCTTTTTGACCTTTTATTGACAACTTTTTCCGTCGTTGGACAAGTACTCAGTAAATCAGGAGTGGATTTATTAATATTATATTCTTGTAGATATTTACCTTTTATACCTCGCAGAATAGATTTTTTTTTTAACATTTTATGAATATATTATTTTTAAATTATACTGACTCACTAATAATAGTGACAAATAACTCAGTGATAGTAATAGCGTTTATTATCTTGAACTTCCCTTGGCGGTTAAATGTAATAATGTCGAGTCAGAATCACACATCTACTCAAATATGCTGACATAATAAGCCCGTCTGTCAATCGTACTGTGACAGAAGCAGGTTGCCCCAATCTACCATTACTGATTCCTAGCGAGGCAGAAATTTGGATGAGGAATTGAAATTTTTATTCTCGGTCTGAGTATTTGTGTTATATATGTGTTGTTCTTCGTACCCCCAACTGATTGCTAGTTTAGGTCTATGAGTGTGAAGCGAACAAAACTTGGGTATACACACCTGATCGAGCTTAAGCAGTTCCTCGGGCGTGTCAGGAAGTTGGCCCAGCATGAGGGGTGGGTTGATGTTCACCTCCTTACCCAGGGATCGGACCACCTCCTCGCGGTTGTACCGATCGGCGAACACGCATGATGCTGGTATTAGCCCATGTACCGTGTAGCTGATAGCCCGAACAAGGATCCTATGGAAAAGAACATTATTAGTGAAATCAGTGAATTGAATTGAATTGTGGTTATGAAAAATTGGTTGTTAACTCGTTCATAACGCGCTTAATAAATATATTTATAAATATACGACCCATCGCTAGATTAACTTCTAGGACTGTCCTCGTAAAACACGAGTGTGCAAGCTCCAACAGAAAAGTGAATTCATTTTGTTCTAGTTTTGTTGAAATGTAGTATTTAATATAAATAAAAAAGTAAGATAACAAGGAACTAAGTTTATATTTCTAAATGCTTCGTCGATGGACATACATTTTACTCGCCCTGAATTATGATTAAAGAGACTTATAGATTTTGTAGGCTTTATGACAGTGAGCTTAGAAATGTCAACATTTGAAAGGGATAGCCTATAAATTATGTCAATGGGTACTTTCTATCTTCAACGTCTATGTTATCATAAATTTCGAACGATATTCAGAGCGAAATAAAGTAAACAATTATTATTGCCACTTCAGTAGCCAGGACTGTTGATTCGAAATCCGAATTGAATTTTGGAATAGGAGATTCCAAATGAAAACTTGCCAAATTATAACCAAAGAGTTTAAACAATTTTGATATCTAACCAAAGTCATATAGAAAATTGGTATAACATCTATTAAATTATATAGGTACCATTCTGTTCCACTACCTTTCTCGATTTTTCATGCAGCTTGAGGATTCATCTCAGGTTTATCGACAAAAAAATATCCCAATGGGTTTTTATCTCTACCCAAGAGTTGAAATTTTTTCCATTAAGAGAATTTTGTAAAGATTGGAAAAGGCGCAAGGCGTGGCAAATACGGTGGATAAGAGGATGGCAAAACATCCTAACCACCATATTCTAATGCGTACAAAACTGATATAAATTAACGAATCGTACACGAAAATCGGCGCTAATTTTCCCGGACATCCCGATATATACCTAATCAATACGTATCTATATAGATATTGCCTAAGACAAAAGGCTACACCTCATCAAGTCGCTATGGCGACGTCGCCAGCGATGTAGCCCTTACAGTTAAGGTACTAGAAGCGATTAAATATTATCAATACATGTTATATTTTTTTATAAATTGGGTTATTTTATGAACTAAACATGTTTCAATTCGTTTGTTTTATTTTTACTTCATTATTAAGTATAATTTTCATAATTATATCCAACGTTATTCATGTAGGTACATAGATACGTTATGTAAATACAATTTATCAATGCAAAGTGTAGGGCTCATAAAGGTTATGTAATTTATGCTGTAATGGAACCTCCTAAATATTCTTAAAAATTTAAACAGTGAGTTTTTTAAATGAAATTCTCCAGTTGTCTCGTCGTTTCAGTTTTCCTATGACAGAGAGTAATGAAAATACCGGTATTCGCCCTGAGAATCTCTGGAATCTCCACTGAACAATTCCTATCTAAAAGGAGATATTTTTTTGCGGCGTGCCATGATTTTATATGACGTCATATTACAATTTTTCAGTCCGCATAGTATAAACAACCGTTTCCCGTAACTTTATACGAATTATACGATGCATAGCATATGCAATCAATTAAAATCGTATAATTCGTTTCCACTTATAATATTATAGAGATAGTTAACCAGTTGCGGAAATTGCTCTAGTAATTAATAATATTGAATTTGTATGTACTGGTGCAGTCAGAATTAAATTATAAAGTACGATTTACGGGTATGGAAAATTTCAAAAACATGTGTGATTTTAAGTATTAAAGATTGTTATTTTTAAGTTAAATT
>DWNJ01002739.1:0-10246 GCA_018250275.1 Udranomia eurus
ACCAGCTCGATGGTACCATAATATTGTATTGTCTTCTAATCTACATATAATTGCATCATGTAACTTGTTCATGATGAAAAAACATTTAGAGTGCGTGAAATTCAGATTAATAAAATAAAAGTGTGTTAAAAAGAACTAGACATCTGAGTTGTTTCAGCAATCTCGTTCGATTGTGGCAGAGGCCCAAACATAACTTTTAATAGTTTATACACTTAACCGGAACGGTCGACGAGCCGAAATGTTCTGTAAAGTAAAACAGAAATTGTTGTTACAATGTTGTCTAAGGTTCTGTAAATGCATTGCAGAATCTACAACAGCTTACGAGGAGTCCAAGGCGCTCTGTGCGCAAGGAGTGCAGATGGCAGAAGCAGGGAATTTTGTAGAAGCGCTGGCACTACTCAATCGGGGAGTGGACATCGCACCAGAGAGAGCTGAAGCGTACAACGATAGAGCACAACTTTATAGGCTCATGCAGAAAGATGATGGTATGATGACACAATTTTAATGTGAATAGGATATGTATGAATGATACGAGATTAGGTATGTTTTTAGATTGTTTATAAAAGCTTATAATTTTCTCACTTTGTAGTTTGTTTATCTTGTTTGTCTATTTTGTACATGTTATGTTATCTAATTTATATATTATAAAAATTAAACATGTATTTGAACGGTATTTTTAGAGAGAACCTAATTTTACCGCCATTTTTTTTATCACCGCCATTTAGAAGCAATGGCGGACATCGATCGTGCGATCGTTCTAACGACGGGCAAGAAAACCCGCGCGAGAGCATTAGCGTTGTGCCAACGCGGTGTGCTGCTGCGGAAGAGAGGTGCCGATGACGAAGCACGCGTTGCATTCGGCGAAGCCGCCAAACTTGGTAGCGGGTTTGCGAAGAAACAGGTCGGTAATAGGATTGGTAATTTAACATGACTGTAACTATTGTCTATGGGTAGACAATCACTCTGGCCAATTACATTTTGTTTTATAATTTAAATCATTTATACGTTTTTGAATGTTTATCTTAAATCCTTATAGAGAGAAGATCTTACATTGATAACATTGTAAATAAACGTTCATAAGCATCTTTTAAAATTTTAAAACAAAATGTGTTGACGAACGAACGAACGAATAAAAAATAATAACATAGGTGGCCTATTTTTCGTCTATCTGTATTGTATCAAGGGAGCTACTATCGTCAACTACAAATAATCCTTGTGTTTTGTAAAAAACTTGAACAAAGGCACATTGGTGCCTTGGCGGACATTGGTCCACTTCGATCGCGTCTACTTTAGTAAGACCTCCGATGGATTTCATCTATTCGTGCTAGTTCGATTGACACAAAATTTTATCACCTTATTTCGGTTTTACGTTATAAGAAAATACATTGTGGAGAACTTCAAATAATACAGGTCAATAAAAATAACTTGTAAGTGTACTTTTGGATTCTACATTATGCTTAAGTATACAAATACTTACTAACTTTTGTTTTTTAGGTCGTGGAATTGAATCCCTATGCAGCCCTGTGCAACCAGATGTTGAGCCAAGTTATGAAAGGAGAAGAAATCAAGTTATAAACGGTGTTGCTATGGTCTCATAATTAGAGATTTTTTTTGTACATAAAATATTTTAGTATCCTGCAAGACTTGTGATAAAATAGTTTTAATATTGTTTATATATTTTCATCTGTTATATTTAAATATAGCTGGGGAAGGGATAAAAATAAAACACAATAAATCTAATGGATTAGAAATTTATATTATTGAGTACAATCCACAATCATATTCGAGAAAAATTCATACATTCCATTCCAATTGAGTGCATCACTCGCCAGATGTTCCAACTCCGTAATATTTGAAAATGACAATTTTACATTTGAAAATGACGAACGTAATGCTACGAATCGAAATACTGGCACTACACTATCGATATTAATTTTTAAATACGCAATAAAATTGATGAAAATGATCTTGTGTAACCAATAGGTACGTACCATTTCGCACGTAATTTCCAAATGGAAACTTTACACAAAATCATTTTCGTTTTGAAAATTTCTGTTAAAATTCAAAAGTCGACAATATTTTTTATTGTGAAAAGTGAAAGGTGATGACTGTAGATATAATATATAATAATAACGCAAACGCGAAAGTGCACTTTGTTTTTGCATAGAAATGTACGTAAGAGAGCATCGCGGTAGTTTTTATATCTAATATAAAGTTCGCTACATGAATACATACATTATTTAACTTATTTTATGGAATCGACTAACAAGCTCTTGATGTTAATTGTTATCAGTCCTAAATAGAACAGAAAATATAGCCAAATTTGATGCTGCCATTCAACATCTGATGACAGTTTTATAATAGAAAGCCTTCACAGGGTATTGTTCCGCAAAACTTTATTTGTATGTTGATTTGTGAGTTTAAGATGACCAAGTGTCAAGAGTCCATTATTATAGATTGTCTTTTTTCTTTTATTTACCGCGAAACTCCTACGAACACCTGAAAGATAGATATATCACAGAGAAAGTTTATTCTGAAGATATATAGTACAGATAAAAAAGCATTCAATAGTAATAACAGTAGTAAATATTGCAGGAAACACTATCTATATACTTTTATTTAATAGCGCGCCTGACTTGACAGTTAGGTAGGTAGATACATTATTATTATTATTATCTGTCTTTGAATTCACATATTATCTATGGATATAATAGAATAGAAATTAAATCGATAAACTACGATAGGATTGAAATAGATTTGTCTGACCAGAAAGCAGGTTTTTCTCATAACTTCATTTCTACAATAACACAAACACTTTTCTGAGAGAAAGATAACTCACTTTAGGAGAAAGAGGAAGTAATAAAGTCATGAGAAAATTTTGTTCTTGGTCAATAACTGATATAACTTAAGAACTTTTAATAAAGCGGCCTCACGTTACAGCCTCGACTTGGGTTTCATTTGCCTATTATGTTAATTTATACTCCAATGGCTCATTTCAATATTTTGCGTCTTCTACAGCAATATTACTGTTTGCAAATATACACATGAGAGACGCTCAAATGTAAAACTTATTATATTACTATATATGCTTTACATTAGGAGTTTCTCAACTTTTCTGAAAACGGCCATTAGACTCGCACTTCTAACTTGGTCGTCAACAGTCGAGAGGATGATAATAATTTGAAACTGCGAATGTAACATAAAACGTGCAACAATACTTTATTAAAATGTCAATAATATGATCAAAGAACCGCATCTGCATTTTACTAGTGGTCAGTGTTGCTACATCAAATACTCCGTAAGAATACCAATCGATAAAAAGTTGTAAAACATTTAAAAAATATAGTAGTAGGAAGACCGATACGATTAACAGTTTAAATATTTAGAAGTAGAAATGTTTCAACAGAAAATACTACACTGTAGGAAAACTCGCTATAAATCTGGCAGCACCCGATTTCAGGCAGTGTTACCCGTTGTATGCTGGAAATGTTACCACTAGTAACGCGCAAATCGTATTAAACTCGGAAACTAGATAGAAATTTCTGGATAATTTATAATAAATTTATCACTAATACGATGGAAAAATATTTACATTAATACATTTTTGGCACAGGCGCGTGCAATACCGCAAGAACGACACCGTAAATGTAAAATTTCAAACACGTTCAAATATTCAATAGTAAAAAGTATACTAAAACCTGTATTATCTACGGGCTTAATCTACGAAGGTGATTTAGGCCTATACTTTATGACCATACACGAAGTACCAAATATGCTTGTCATGTAAGTAGGAATAACTAAATAAAAACTATTAGTCATCATAACTCGAAACATTGGAACCGATTTTCAATGAAGCGTAGAATTTCTAAACAATAGTATTAGACTTAGAATAAGTTAAGAAACAATTGGATAAAGGACTTGATTTTTTTTTACGCTTTTGAGTGTCCAAGACATGCTTCGGTGTTTCATTTGGTGGGAATAACGACATATACTATAATAAGATGAGGACGAACATGCAGAATCTACCTCTACAAGACCACCAAAACTGTTTAGGTGCTGACGTATACTACTAGTTAAGTAGTAGGTTAAAGAATAATTAGATAGTGGTACATAGATATCAATGCCATACAGAACTCGGACGATAATAGCTTTGCCATAGAGAAAAGAATCACACATCTTAATTACATTTAGCGGTAGGAATATATTTGGTGTCTTCGTCTATGTGTACGATATTAGAGAAAGAAATGGCGGACTAAATCTACGCGCCATTTTTTACAATTCCTTAAAAACGTGTTACTACTTACTTAAAAATCGAAGAACAAGCCTGACGATTTTAAAATTTGCGAATTTTTTTTCAATAAATTTAATATATTGTAATTTGTAAATATCTAATCTGTTTATTAAAATTTTAAATTTATTTTAGCAATAGCGAAAGGACTTTAATTATTATAATGTATCAAGAGATTGGAAAACAGCGATAGTACATAGGAAAGGAAGGAAGCAACCTAACTCTAACACAGTTAATTTATATTTATCTACGTAAAATAATATCAGAGTATCATCTTAATAATCCTCTCTGAACACAACAACTATGAATAGTCAAATAATCGCCGTAGGGCGTAAAACATTAATATGGCTTCAATTTATCGTAGATTTGGAATTTTTTCGCGTGAGCCTCGACTACAGCAGTGACGTGTCATATTTTTTACAACTAAAGAAAGCGTTCGGTGTGAGTACATACCATGAAAATCTTATAACATTCATTTTTAACCACGAAGGCATTTGGTTTCAACGGGAAAGGGTCGTTGTAAGTAAAATGTAGCGTCAGCAACAGAATCTTATCCTGGTAACATGGTGAGCGAGCCTTATGCTGACGCATGGTTTCGTATTGGTGCAAGATTTTTAAACGTTCTTCTGTTTAAAAAATAAAACCTGAACTATCACTCACAGTGTAATATCACAATACAGTATGTATGTTGGATTTGATAAAAATACTTTTAACTCATGAACTGTTCATAAATTAGACCAAACAGTGGTATTTAAATCCCCCTTTTGCTATCCAGATGTTGCTTTAATAACATGTCTTATACAAAACAAAAGTTCAAAATGATTTGTATTGAATAAAAGTTCGTTTTCGGGAAAACTCGAGATACAATAATCTCTCCAATGGGATCTTCAAATACTTTCTATGATCTTTACTTACAACTTTTTCTCTCTGGATCTTTCAATTAAATACATCAGTTTTTAAATTGAAAATCTATAAATAACTGGGTATTTATCTCAGATATTAACATATATGTTCCGTGATTCGTCCGTATTATTTAAAAGACGTGTCTATTCGAGACATTACGAAGCCATCATGCAGAAATAAGCACAGATACACTCCTTCAAAGCGTATCGATAGAAACACACAGGACAGAAAAGTATGAAGTTACATAAACGTGTAATGCTTAAGCTTATATACAAGTGAGATCTTATCATGCTATAATGATATAATTAATAATATACTGTGTAAATACTTAACTACAAGTTTCATAAACTTCACTATTCATTTAACGACATATTAAAAGCCAACCAAGTCGGCGAAATTGGGGATTACGAGGCGTAAACTAGCAACACTACGTTAAACAGTTAAAATCATGTTGCCATGTCGCAAAACACGGCTATCATGGTAAATTTTGGTGTTCAGAATACAGTGGCGACACATTTTTATTATATAGACGCAAATAATATTAATCTATCTATCTATATGTTAAAATTATTATACACTAATAGATTACCTAATATTAGTTTAAGGAGGATAATCAATACGTTTGGATTGACTGTCATCGTCAAAAACATCAAAATACACAAAACACGTATATCTCTGACTCGATACGCAGATATAACATTTATTTAATCTGTGTCTTAATCTTAAATTTGTTCGGGACACTTACTTAATTAAAACGAATTAACAGCGTATAGGTACTCGGGAGTATTATCAAACACAAATGATTAAACATAAAACTGAACTTAACAAGCAATGATGTCGCACTAGAAACTAACGGGAAGAACCCTTATTACTAGATATTAATTATTATAGTAAAATGCCTATAGGTTTAAGCCTCGACAATATTGTAAGCAATATTGATCTAGCTGGGTAGAGATCGTTTCATTCCAAACACTGTTATCTCAACAAATGTATGAACAAAAGTAATAATCTTTGTAGGTACATATAAATAAAATTGAAGTGTCTGTCTGTGATTCAAAATAACTAGGTATTTTCAAGCATAGTGTACAGCAGCAAGTTTACGATACTAATACCGCTACAACATTTTTTTAAATTTACGTCTGTCTGTCTGTCATTCTGTATGTACGGAGTAATCTCTGGAACGGCTGATCCGATTTTGATGGAACTTTCACTGAAAGATAGAGGCGTTTATTGATCAGGACATAGGTTATCTTAGTTTATAAAAATCGCATTAAAAATAAATGGATTTGTATTTAAATTGTTGAAGTAGTTATATCGAAATATAATAATCGTTAAACAATGAACCAGATGAAAAAAAACTCATACCTTTAGATTTTTTTAGTAGTATTGAGTGATATAGAGAAGTATTGAGAACTCGCAAATTAACTTCTATGTTTGCTTACACACACACAGATTATAAATATTTAACGCAATATTTTGTTAGGAAGTAACAGTGTCTGGAATGAATGGGATGTTAGGAAATGCCCGCCCCGTGTCAACCGCCCTACTTGTAGTATTGTTACGTATGTCTAGGGTACCTAGAGTATTACGCGTCTCACTATGCCTTAACGCCGTGGACACTACACAAACACTCTGTTTTATTTACGACTAGATGCGGCATCAAATAGGTTTTTGTTAACTCCACATTCTGTCTTGTAACAATAAAGTGCTGCCTTCCACTAATCGCTCACGACCGTAGTTCCTTGTATTCCTATTGCTTTTCACAGTTCCCATCATACACCCAAGTGGAACGCTCACTATTTAGATGGGTCGTCGAAAGATGACATCATTCAAACGTTTTCGTTGCGATCACAAGGACTGCGGTCGTCTTTTGGAACGCTTCATATAACGCATTGGGCGCTGTGAGCATTTATAGAGTTATGAGCGACGCATGGAACGCGTTTTGAGTATGTTTTTTTTCAATATTTTTGTTTCATTTAGATTTGTGAGGCGCAACAAAATGGCGGTGCTACGACACGAGGCGGTGCGGGGGGAAGCGCGGGGCGCACCTACTTGACTCCCTCTCCAGCTGACTTATGTTCTACGCTGGCTCGAGTGACGCACTAAAATGATTCTTGATTAAACGACACGTTTCTTATATGACTACGATAGTGAAATGACAACGACAGTATTTTTATCTTTTAGTTTTTTATCCAAAACGTATATGGAACGATAATATAATGTATTTAACTTGTTAATTTTCAACACCATAATGACAAGTTACTTCTCTTTAAGAAACTCTTCTAATGTTTATAATCTGCGAACTATGTCTACCACGCATATATTCTGTAAGCATAATCACAATCTTAGTTTTTATAATGCAACAGACATATTGAGTCACGTTTGATTTAAAATCATTTCAGAGTGTCGCCAGTGAGCCAGCACGCTTAAAATAAAATCCTAAGCCTACAAAGAATTCAAATCTTAACGACATTAAAATTTTTGGGTTATACAAAATTAGCGTTTAAAACACGAGCCAACGATTCTACGATGATTTCGTAGTTAGTTAGATATAAGTTTTTATGACCTTATCCCATTAAAACGGCGGCAAAATACGTACGTATATATTTAACGTTTTAGGCCCAGATTAGGGTAACCCACTTTAAAAACAGGAAAAAGATATTACACTATACATTATTATTTAATATTCGGAATATATTTGATCTGCGCTAAGCATATCCGGATTTTTTATAATCAGATGTTTAAAAATCTTTACTCAGCATAGGCTTATATTTTATCTGTGCCAAGCGTATCCGTATATGCTTATATAACCACTCGTAGGCTCCAGAGCAAACACTAATTTTGTACACCTCCACAGAATAATGTGACGTCATGTACCGATTCTACCAAATCGGACAGTACCCGCTACAGAAATAAGGAAGTGCTATTGATAAAAACTGTCGTACACGACAAAATACACTCTAAGCACTACGAGTTAAGACCGCTTCTCCCAACAGCAAGTACACAGAAGAAGTACACTTACGTAGACAAATTAACAACATCAAGTGTCATTTTTATTATAGTTCAATTTAGAATCAAATGCTTTTCCCTTCCATTTTATAATTTAATTAATTAATTAACATCAATTTAATTTATCGCGAGAGTTTTACAATTTATATTATATAATATTTTATAACAACAATATTATAAGTTAAGTTAGTAAGGCTATTTTATTTCACGATTCTCGACAGCCGATTGGCCATTTTGCTCAAGTGGTGTGAAAACACGGAGTATTACAGAACAATTTATAGCAAAAATAAGTATAATTGGAGAGTAGAAACTAGTATAAGATGAAATTAAAAAATATAGTCATATCTCTAATAAAAATGTTTATCATTTTTTAAATTATTTTATGACTGTAACAGAATGCCCGTATAATCACACCACATTTAGCAATCGAAAAAGGAGCACGCATCACACATGCATAAAAAGGTTTACGCACACATAAAACACACAAGCTCATAGAACATACAAACGCTTACATGTCACACACACAAACACGCACGGAAATAAAAAATAATGACACTATACTTAAATGCATAAACACAACAACAAAAACTTAATAGTTATGGTAAATAGACAATGAAAACATAAAATGACAGCCCTTGTACAGCCGCGTTCAAAAGTGTTACAGTAAATAATAATACTATACGTAATAAAATATATGTCAATGCAATAGCTCTCAAGCAAACGTTGGATCAAACGAGATTCGTGATTTAATAAGCTTAAATAATTACAAATGTGCAAAAACAAACTAATATTCACTAGACTTGTTAGTATTGCGAGAAAACAAAAAAAAATAGCGAGTGAATGAATACAAAAAAAAAAACACGAAAAATAAATACGACCCGTATTTCGCCAATAAAGCTCGGGGTTGTCTACGCCTAACGACGCCATCCACACGACACGACATTTTATTTATTTATTTATTTATAAATATAATAACATTAATCTAATTACAATTAACTCTGATATGTGAATGTGAAAAATTATATAGAGACACCACACACAACAGTGCATCGCCTGTTAATACTATATCTATGTACACAGAATGAAATTTAATACTATATTATTTTAAGATACTATATTAAAAATAATAATACAGCCCTAATCTAGTCTGCGATTTTTTTATATTTTCCTTTTTAACGGTTAATTATGTATATTTAATATATATATATATATATATATATATATGTATGTTGTGAATGAAAATAAATAAGTATGGGGTTATTTAAAATTATATATTTAAATATATAAAAAAAACATATGCAAAATGATGTTCATTCATACACATATTATAACAATTTTTCATAATATTTAAAGTAGTTTATAATTTTAACAGACGACGCAGTTTTTTTGGCGACTGTACTACAACATTCACTACATTATCAAGTGGCCCCAAGATCACGATATATTCAGAGATTTTCCCAAGAGATTCCAAAAAAAAGTTTTAAAAAATATAACATAAACTTCTTATAACAATAAAGGGTAACGATGGGTCATAATACTTTTGGTTGCACTTATTCATAAAGTCAGAAATGGCATTTTTTGTAAAATTTCCAAGTTTTTTTATACTAAAAATGACACATAAAACATTTACGTAAAATTGGGGAACTGAGTATTTTTAAGACGGCTTTCGCGTATTTACTTATATACTATTTATATAATTTCATCTGCGATAATGACATTTGGTTAAATCCACTTGACACACATAACGACTGCCGATTCTTTGAGGTCGAAACATTTGTCGTTGCGGTCGTTAAATGGAACACTTATTATAAGTTTTTTTTAATAATTTTAATCTGTGACAGAAAATAGGTGCCAAATTTTTAAGTTTAACTACAGATTTTATACACAGTGAAACGTTCTAGTAAAATTGAATTTAGAGCGATAATTTAAAATTTAATATTGCTTTTAATAATTCGTTATGCGTTTATCTCGAATAAGTATTATGGCGAAAGTCGACAAGACATTTAATTTAAACTACGCTACTTAAATTTAGTGAGAGTCATGTCG
>DWNJ01002740.1:0-10243 GCA_018250275.1 Udranomia eurus
GATTAGAGGGATAGTTTTCGGGATAAAAACTACTCTATGACCGTGCCTAATCCATCGCCATCTGCGTCTATAATCAACCCAAGACAGGATCGAAATTCCTTCTTGGGTCGACCACAAATGCGTTGCTACCCCTAAGGACTAAATTGGAACGCCTCGGTTAAGTATGTCTCTCGGACCACACCCTTCAAAGCAGAACACAGCAGCCATAATACTGTAATAAGACAGAAATAGGTGCGCCGGTGGTGCCTCCGGAGTCGAACAGTAAAAGATTCTACCACCTTCAAACAATATATATACATGGCGGCAGAAATAGTTAACATTATATTTGTATCAATAAACAACGACGATTCATTCCAAATATCGAGTTACGACCAACAATGCTATGATTATCCGATTAAATTTCAAATGCGTATGGAATAGCGTATTACATACACCATAACTCATTAGGCAATGTCGGTCCGAGGATACAGTTTCAACCACAGGCGTTGTGACCACACTCTGCACCTGACGTAAATCCTCGGCTTATTTGTGAGCAGCGAGCTTAGTAGGACTGTTTTGCGCTAGGATTCTTTTAGTTTGTTTTCTTATTCATTAAGACAGCAGTGCAGTCATCGTCTTGATATCTAAATCTAATCTAAATAAAATAGAAAATGCCCTTATTTCTTACTGAATTAATGTCACAATATTCTTACTAACAAAATCAGTTAAATTAAAGTGTTCATTATATTATTCTCTCTAATTTATTATTGTTATTAATGTGTCTACATCATTATATTGAGTTTTCATGTTCAGTATTTGATTTCATAATAAATATTTTTATATCATTTTAACTTAATTGATTAATTATTTATTGATTAATTAATTTCAATGTATGGAATTATAAATTTAAATCTTACATCAAAAACCTTATTCGTACTATTAACATTACCTGGCGTTACTTTGTGGAATTCCATGCGAATAAATTAGGTTATAACTACTTCGCAACAATCATGAAATAAACGATTAGTCGTCTAGTCAACGTAACCCTGATGCTCCGTTTTGGAGACACGTGTGGGTGGTGGTATGTATGCTGGTTTATACCTTTATGATTGTTATATGCGTGAGTCCTGTGAGGGAGGGAGGGCGGTATATACCGCATTAATTAAAGGTATATATCATAATATACAAGCAGATAGCTGAAGTAGTAATAATCTAATTTAAACTTATTCGCATCTATTTTTCCACCGACTTTTTTCTCCCGGCCTACCATAGCCTGAGAACCTGAAGGCGTTGAAAGACGATGTCCATTAACTAAAACAAATGTATATGACGTTCGGCAAGAGTATTTGTATACATTATAATGAATAAAAACATTTGATTCGTGATTCTTATGCTAATTGTGTGTCGAGCATTCTTTAATTTTTAATGCTATTGTCTAAATAGCGTTTAAGTAACAGCTTTTTATTTATTTTTAAGTGAGTTAAATCTCTGCCTTATCAGTGTCAAACCAGAACATAAAAAGAAGGAGTTCCTCTAAAATGGTATCTTAGTACTCTTTTCCAACCAAATAACGGCAAGTGTTGCTGCTAAACAACAGAACCGCGGTACAGTCGTGTACAAATGCAAACGTCACATTCAATTTCACTGACATGGAATTAATAATCAATTCAATTTGTCAGACACGAAATTATTTAACCAATTAAATTGAAGTGATAATCAATGAATCCAATCAACTCCAATAATGAGGTGAAATTGTTTTGCCGAGGTATTCAAGTAAAGGCTATTTATTTGCTCATTTACCGAAGCGTCGGCCATTTTGTTATAGCTACGAAGTGTATTGAAATAAAGCTGAGTATTGAGTTTATTTTAATTTGACTCATTCAGTTCTGGTTGAAATTGCAAACATAATATGGTTTAATGCAAACGTTTTGCGACAATTGTGTTCGCTAGTTAATTCAATTACTAGAAACTGGCCGCATGTTTGAACACGTTCCGTTGGCGTGACAGTGATATCTGTCGATGTAACATGGCACCAGACAGTATTCGATAAAGTTAAGGTTATTAATAACAAAAATAATAAAGAAATACATATCGATGGCAGAAAGCACATTCATTGTATCTCGAAAAACGGGAGTCGCTGCATTTGAGCAAATTCATATTAAAAGTAGTTCCTACAGGTAGACATTTTACGGTTCTACTCCAGAGGCACCATCGCCACACGTATTCCTGCCTTATAACAGCAGTGACCTTGCTTCTATGTTCTCGTTTGAAGGGTGTGGTCAGAGAGACATACCTAACCGAGGCGTTCCAACTTAGTCCTCAGGGGTAGCGACGCAATTGCGGTCGACCTAATAAAGAACTTCAAACCTGTCTTGGGTTGATTACAGATGTTCTCAGGCGGCAGTAATCTCTTACTATCAGGTGGGCTGTACGCTTGTTTAGAGGCGTCGATATAGAGGGACCGTCACGAACGTTTTCAGAGAAAAAGTTAGATCACAAGCGCCAGCGTCTACTTGACATGTAACCTTTAAAACTCTTTGTACACATTTCATACGAAACCGAGTGGACTCTTAATCACTTGTTAACAATCGGTTAACGACTTTGTTCACTGTGTCCGGTCCACAGATAAAAAACGACAAGTATGCCAGTACTACAATACAAAGGTTCTAGTAATTTTGTAAACCCCTCCAGCTAAGCTCGGCTTCTGTTAGGAGTGGGTTCACGTCAATAGTGCGATGAGGATCGAACCCATGCAACTATGCCCCTTAGGGGTCATCCATAAATTACGCCACGTTAAGGGGGAGGGAGGGGTCGACAAAATGTGACATTATTTGATAAGGGGTAGGGAGGGGTTCTAAGTATCGTGACGTCACGTTCCAAAATAAATTGGATGTAATAAACTAAAAAGTACTCTTTAATAACTATACGAACTAAAAAAAACATTTTTAGTGAAATATGTTATATATTATTTTGTTGTAATAATATGTGACGTCACAGTAGGGACTCAAAAATGTGACCAGCTGTGATAAGGAAGGTCAAAAAATCATGAAATTCGTGTGACGTAATTTATGGGTGACCACATATAAAGATTAGACTACATCTCTTTGTTTTATCTATGTTTAATGTGACATAAAAGGAGTGACATCTGTCATTCTTCAATATGACATGAGATATAACGGTATTGAATAAAGTTTTGGGGTTTTAACGGTTGTCCGAACAAACATTTCAATAAGAAATTCAATTCAAAAAACGTTTTTTCCCTCTCCGAAACACATGAACACTTCGTCGTGTTGTTGACACATACACGTACATATAGCTATAGCCAGAAAACTGATAGATTAAGGAAGGATAGTTGTTGTTAAGCTAGATGATTTGCATAAGAAGATATGTCATTGACTTGTTGAACGTTATTTTATAAACTTAACTGATATACTCTCAAGTTCCATCAATCACTTTACAATCACCTAAATATGTTCCTTGGACTACTATTCTTCTTGAGAATTCCTCCACAACTGACTGTGATCGCATGATACCCTCTCTTTTATCGACTTTGTAGTGGGGGTTGGATAGTGAATCATGACAATCATGCGAACACAGTCAGTAGAAATACATACAACAGACAACGATTTTATATAATATCAATTAAATATTGGCATAAATATAGCCAAAACAATGTGTAGTTTATGCACATAATGCAGGTATCTAACAATATTTATATTTTCGTCTGTAAACTAGGTTGTTGCAGTGGATTGGACCAACCCTTGAGCTGTTCTTACTTATTGTCTTGGGAGACGCTGCTCTTCCGTACCGAAGCTGTTTGAAACAGACTTAAGTAAATTATCAATGTACAAAAGTTGTAACTTGGACTGTATATATTACAGAAGCGTTCAAAACCAAGTCCCACCAGTCCAATGACCTGAGCTTAGTGGTACTAAAGTGCTAAATTTTGTTTAAATTATTACCACGTCCAATACTACAATACATAATACACACTAGTAATTTTGTTAAGCCCTCCAGCTAAACTCGGCGGCTTGTTTTAGGCGTGAGTCATGTCAGTGCAAGAAATTGAACCTACGATCTCTTTTTTTATAATGCGGGTAGAGCCGCGGGCAAAAGCTGGTTCTTAATAACTAAAACCAAATAACCATATTAAGCCACGTGAACACTCGCCATCTGTGTTCAATTAATTAATTTAATTGACCAACCGTATTTTTGTAAATAAAATTTAAGGTACACTTTTAGAATATATTTTCTTAACCATTTATCAACACTTGTACTACAAATGAATAACAATTACTTCATTCTTATTAACTCATTTTGAATAAAATTGAGCGAAATTGGCATTCCTCGTTTGAGTTCAATTATTTGCAAATGAATTGAAAATGCAGTTTGCATTTTCAACCGTAAATTTCTCAGTAAATTAATTGCTGAATATCAGTTATTACCAAGGTGTAAACCATAACAAAAGTTCAACTATTTCTACAAACATGGCCAATGATAATTATCTCGCTCTTAATAAACCGTTTGTTATCGAAATAAAGCGACATAGCAATCGCCACCTGTGTTCAATTAATTGAAACCGCCAGCATTTATCCCAACGTCCGCAAACGTATTTTTGTAAACGACCACGTGATATTGGTAAGCTTTATTAATTGTGTAAGTATAATTAATAGTATCAGGCGTTACTTTGCGGAAATCCATGCTATTAAATTAGGTTATTACTAGTTACTAGTAGTAATCACCTGATTTTATCTATTGTGTGTTAAAATAGTTCTACAAATAAGAACAATAATTATCTTGTTCTTAATAACTCGTTTGTATCGAAATAAAGTGACATTGGATATCGCCACCTGTGTTCAATTAAACTGCCAGCATTTTTCGCGACCATTCGTAAATAGATTAACGAACGTCACGTGCAGTTTTCGAAACTATTGGCAATCAGGTAATTGGGTGAGTCAACAGTGTGAAGTGGGGATGTTTTAGTGGTTTGTTTTAGTTTTTTATATACGTTTCGTGGATGGATGGTATACTGTGGATGTTTTTGGGTTCCGGTTTGAATCTTAACTGATTTTCTAATTTATTATATTATACGCGTATAGTAGTAGAAGTCTATTTAAGTGAATTGAACCTTTTTCGTTGCTCATGATTTTTTTAATCATTTGAGTATTTTATACGACAAGCTGGCCTTGCGCATTTCGTGCCACCTCAAAATCATTTTCCCGTCCCCGCCCTGTCTCTGTCCCTGTCCCTGATAAGCTATGTCGTGCCCTATAAACGGCACCAAAGGTTACCCCGAACAAACTGAACGACAGACATACAGAAATTTTAAAATTGTTGTTTAGGTAGGTGCTGCTGGCGTTCTACTGGTATTATATAAATAACATTATGTTTTTACATACATTTTGTACATACTAGAGATCCTAGTGGTCGACATAAATCGACCGTATATCTTAGAATTGTCACTTGTAAAATATCTTTATTTTTATACGTATAGAATAATTTCTTATTGTTATTGTTGTGTGCGTGTTCTTTTAATAATGTAATGTATTTCTAATGTATTATTATGTAAAATATTAACTTTCTGCAATTCATCTCCGTGTAAACTTTGACTGTGCCAAATCTCATACTCCTCCGTCCATGCAATTGTCGTAAAAAGCTTACCAAAGGTTTTTCTTCGCGTATTTATATCATAATGAGTATACATACGCGTGCATTGGTACACATATGACAAACTGAATAGTCTATTCCATTTATAAAAAGTGCAAGACGTAACGACTGAGGATTAATCTGGGATATGTATCGATAGAGACTTAAAAAGAAAACCTTTGGTTTGGGATTTTGATACACCGAATCCGGCATTGGCATTCAATGCGTTTTGTCGCCAGCTAACAGATTAAAACGCCTATTTGGGGACGCGTTTTGACGAGTTTTTTTTTTATCGTCAGGAAATCCCCGTTTTGACGAGTACTATTTCCGTGAGAAATAGAAGTAGATTTTGTGTATGTTCGCATGTAAGGCCGGGGTGACGAACGTTTATATAGCAAAATAGCGGACTTGTTTTACTTAAATTATACAGATTAATAGCAAGTAACCAATTATGTTTTTGTAACTTCAATTTCACTTCACTTTATAAACAGTTGACAAGATTTGACGTGTTCATCGGACGCGTTTGTCCGATGGAGTGGAAGAGAGATAAATGCGTCACAAGCCGAAGCCTTAGGTCGATCGTGTCTCTCTATCGCCCGTTTAACTCTCGCTTGCACGCGGAACGTGACACATTTTCGTGCATGCAACCGGCTCGTTTTATAAGACGTTATCACGTAAAAACTCGAATCACGTAAAAAACCGATGCGGTAAAAAAAACTTGTCGTCGGAAGCGTTTCCAAATATTGTGTCACTTGGTTGCGTGCCATTGACACCCCTTCTATAGCTCATAGCAGTAGTCGTATTGCGGATTACGACGGATTACTTCATATGTAGCGCTGTCACCACTAAGAATTAATCTGAAGTGGAAGTCTAGACACGTAATACGTTAGCCGAGAGTCGCATCTCGGACCTCTGCAAATGGGTGCAATGTAAATTTATTACATTCCGCTACATACAATTTAGGGATATTCACTAGAATGCATTCGACATGGTGTGACTGATACCCTAGTGAATATACTACTGCTGTTGAAAAAAAGGTCAAGTTTGTTTCGTGTATATGTCAAAAACTAAATAATATTTGATGCGAAGCATCTATTGACACACTCTGGCGGTACAGTTGACTCCAATGCCGTGACGGCAAACGGAATGACGCTAAACGACGAAATTGTATTACGTCATTCGCTTTGTCGAAAGAAAGAAACAGCATATTATTTAACATATACATAAACAAACCGATTTATTTGATTTCTTTATAACACTTTTATTAGGTGTAAACACAAACTGTGTAATAAAATCTAAGACTCTGAATTACACGCACTTCTAATTTTTGTATCATCGTGAAACTTGTCAATTATATGTAGATTCGATGACAGCACAATATTATGGTACCATTGAGCTGATCTGATGGTGGAATTGGAAGGTGGCTGATGGCACCTCCTACGGCCATGCTTTTTCAGTTTATATATTATATATGTTAAAATAAACTATAAAGATGGCTTACTCTAAGGCTCTAATAAAGAAAACAGAGAATAATATTTTCGTTATTTTTTGCTTCTTAGTGCTGTACAAAAAGCGTGTTTTTAGTTTTTAAACTGCTTGTTTTATTACTTATGCTTATAAATAATATCTTAGAGCTCAAATAGTCGTGAGATCCATGTAATACTGTAATATATCAAAGTTGATAAAAAAATAGATTGACTTGGTAATCGCATTAAACAATCTTACAATACAATACAATATTACATTAATACGATATATATTACTTGTGAGATACATTGTGTTCTCAAGCGATGGTCAAGTCAATTTATTTATTTATCAACTTTGACCTATTATGCCTGATAATAGTAGATTTTTCTGCTAATCGCCATATTCAGGGATTCACGGTAGGTTCAAAACGGAACGCATCGAAGAGCCACTCTCAATTTTGTTTTGAATATAAATGCTAATGTCGGGCGCTGGTTAAATAAATAATATTGGCGTTGAAATGTGCTGGATCTATCGTATTCGGCTGTCATCGGTCTGACAGTTGATATTGACAATAATGGAGCGCCGTTCACGAGAGAATACTTGTGACTCGAATATTCTGTATTCGTTCTTTGTGAATGCTCAAATTAATAAATGTGTTTATTGAAAGCATCTACGTAATATAAAAGGACTTTTCTACACTACAATTCTACAATTTTTGAAGGTGGTAGAACCTTGAAACTGTTCGACTCCGGAGGCACCACCGCCGTCCTATTTCTGCCTTATAACAGCAGTATTCTTGCTGCTGTGTTCTGGTTTGAAGGGTGTAGTCAGGGAGATATACTTAACCGAGGCGTTCCAACTTAGTCCTCGAGGTAGCAACGCATTTGTGGTCGACCTAAGAAAGAACTTCGATTCTGTCTTGGGTTGATGTCCTTGGGCGGCAGTGACCACTTACCATCAGGTGGACTGAATGCTCGTTTGCTACATCCCAGGCATAAGACCTAGCTAAAGATCAAATGAGATGAGTATATCTTGGTAAAACTAATAAATAGATGCCGGATCGTAATGACGATGTATTCAATAATATAAATATAAATATCTTTATTTATTTATTATTTTGGAAACAGACAATTACAATAGACAGAATATACAGTCGTTAAAAGTAATACGAACATCAGTAAATTATATTTTAATACTATTCTAATCTATTAGCTATTTTACTGTAAGGTTTCATCTAAATCCATTTTAGTTGTTTTTGCGTGAAAGAGTAACAATCATCCTCACACACTTTCGCATTTATAATACTAGCTGTTGCCGGCGGCCATGCTCGGATTATATATTGCCCGACTTCCTTGATGACCTTACTTATCGTTGTTCGGCAATTTACACAATATCTTTATAAATAACCTGAGTTCTATTCCGATGCGCTATATTACTGTAAAATTTCATCTAAATTCGTTTAGTACTGCGTAAAAGGGTAACAAACATCCTCACAAGCTTATCTATGTAGATAGCAGGAAGTAGGATTAGTAGCACTGGATACTTGCAATCTCATTGTCAATCAAGAAAAATACAGTCGTTAGTTATCGTATTATCACTGTCATTCAATCCTTGACGACCAATTATGCATAAAATGACCGTTAATTTACCTTGTTACAGATACCGCTCCACCGACCGCCAATCAAGAAAATAACTGTTTTTAGACGTACCCCAGCCGCACGCCACCTTCAGCGTATCGACGTGTGATCCAACAGTCACCCTGAAACCTTCGAGATGAGAGAACAGAACTATCGTCTATTATATCCAAAATAAAATGTTCGCGAAAACAGACCGCTTTTGGGACCGGAGAAAGAATAGAGATGCACGATGACGGCGCGATATCGATTCTGTAGTTGTATAAAATAATCGATTAAATCGATTTAGATAATCGCTTCTAGTTCTAACGCTTCTTTGTGTGTTGCTCCGCTAACGCGTGTGTACGGTATTATTGATTTGCGCGATTCTGTTTCGTGTTTATTTCTGTAATAATAATAGTCATTAATTAATAGTAACATAATTTCGTTATTCAAAAGCAATATTAGGTAAGGTCTCGTAGTGTTTTGAAATCTAGTGTTGTAAATATAGCTCGTATAAATTCAATAGAAAATCAATCCAACTACCGATTAGTGTACATATGTGTCAAACCGAATTGTATAACGCACGCGGTTCGGAACCAACGGGTAATAATTAGCGAGTAAAAAGTTAATGTAAGTGTAGGATTGGATCGTTCGAAGCATAATTCCGTTCCTATAGGCGTAAAACCAGTAATCGTTTCAAGCGGGGCCAAAGAGACTGTCGTGAAACCTGAACCGAGCTATCCGTGCCGAGTAGACACGTCCCAATCTATCGATTTCGATATACCAAGATGGTACCGAACGCGACGTTCACACTCCGAAGTACCATGAGCACCCACTTCAACGGTACGCTGGGGCTGAATTCCACTTACCTGGTCCCAACGTACATGAGCCCGGAGGAGTTCCTGGCGCTGCAGATGACGAATGGCTCCGACGTGAACACGACGGTAAACGACACAACCATCAGCCAAGTGGTGCTCAAGACGTGGTACCCCAGCGGGTACTCCGCAGCACACATCATAATAGCCTCAGTGGTGGTGACAGCGCTGATGATAATGGTCGTTGTGGGCAACATGTTAGTGATAATCGCGATAGTGACGGAGAAAGCGTTGAAGAACATACAGAATTGGTTCATAGCGTCGTTAGCAGTGTCGGACTTCTTCCTCGGACTGGTGATAATGCCCTTCTCGTTGGCCAACGAGCTGATGGGGTATTGGATTTTCGGGTTCTGGTGGTGCGAGATACATTCCGCGATGGATGTGTTGTTGTGTACCGCGTCTATAATGAATCTGTGCCTCATATCGCTGGACAGATACTGGAGTATTACGCAGGTGAGTCCTAGTTCGTAAGCGGATGTTGAACGTTCTATATAAGAACGTAGAACGAATGTAAGTAGATTTTGAAGGTACTTCTGTCTTACTAATACCATTTCGCGGTTTGGTCTTGAAGTTATTACCGTCATACATAACAGCAGTGTTTTAAATTAATAGTATCAAACGTTACTTTGCGGAAATCCATGCTATTAAATTAGGTTATTA
>DWNJ01002741.1:0-10242 GCA_018250275.1 Udranomia eurus
GTCAATTCTCATGTAAGTGACTGTAATCTTTATGAGAATAAATTCTTTAAACCTAAAGTAAAACACACACATCTACATATTACCAAATTTAAGACATGAGTGAAAATTGAAAATTTCGTATGCTAGCGCCATAATAGTGAGTTTCTGAACCGCTTAATTTCAACATATACCTATACACTGTTAACTTATTACAAGACTCTCCTAATCTCCGTACTCCGTAACCAATACCCAGAACAATTTAACTCTCTAGCTTATCGGAAATCAAAACCTGCAACTGAAGAAACGGCAGTGAATCATAGCAACTTTAGGCAGTAAGACAAGCAGTCTTCGAAATACAAGTCAACAAGTAGTCTCTAGTACCCGTTCGTAACCATTCAATCGGGGCGCTGTAACGTAAAAAACGACAATCGGCAGTTCAATGTTCGGAGGTGAATACTGTGTTGAGTCGAGATGTTATCTCACGACTTCCTAATTGGGAACGTGGCCAGTTAACTCGGCAACAAACAGACCAACCTGGTTATTTCTACATTCGATATAACATACCCGTATTTTTTATAACATAATGTTAAAGGTAGGGAACAAGCACGCAACCCACCTGATTGTAAGTGGTCACTGCCGCCCATGGACACCTTTAATCGACCCAAGACAGGATCAAAGTTATTTCTTAGGTCGACGACAAAAGCGTTGAAATGAGGAATAAGCTAGAACGTCTCAGTTAAGTACGTCTCCCTGACCACACCCGTTCAAATCAGAACACAGCAGCATGAACACTGCGGTTATAAGGCAAAAATAAATGTGGCGGTGGTGCCTGTAAATGTTTCGAACACCTACATCCTACCAATAGTCGATTACATCTATTACGGGACATATCTGCCATACCGAGTCTATCTTTAGCATTTTACTCATAGAAAAGGGAATATAAATAGAATGGTAACGTGGGTGGAGCATATGCCGAAGACGTATAATATGCACAAATGCTCACATCAGTTATCTAGTACTGCCGTGATATTGCAGTAAACACGTCTACCAAATAACATTTTAATTTATTATCAAGAATTTGCCTTCCTGCGCATTATTATTAACATTGTTTACGACCGACGGAGTGGTGAGAGGACACAAAGAGTTCTATTAATATTTCTACTCATGATACTAAAAATAAACCCTTTAATAGTGTGTAAAAACACCTTAATTGACGGAACATTGAGGCGTCTGTTGTTTTCAAATAACTTTTGTCAAATTTCATATGTATGCTCATATTCAGTACACGATAAACCAAGAAGAATGTTGAAGATATAAATTAATCATAATAAACATTTAAAAAATGCTTTTTGGTTAATATTACTGATTATGTTTTGTCTTTCTTTTTCACGGCTTTTGTAGCCTCCGCATCATTCGCAGGTCACTTCAATCATCCATAATAATGATTCGACATTGGCACCGACTACCACTCAGTACTTCTTGATTTCTATGATCTGCGCGTCTCACCGCCTGGTTGCACGTGGTGTGTAGCGTACAAAGCAGCTAATGTACTCGTCTAAAGTAGCTACCGTGTAGCGTAAAGTAGCTACGCACTTTCCGGTTACTTTACGAGCGAACCCATAAAGGGTCAAGTGTGATAAATACACCCACGTCTGATGATGATCCCTCTTAATAAATACTAGTGTATAAATGTTATTAAAATATTACAAATCACTGGTGTTTATTACCATTCCTGGTACATAACGATGGATATCCTATCGTTGGTGCGTGACTATTGCGCAGCAACAAATGAATCTTAAATGAGTTAACATACTTAGTGAGTGCTTACCCATTCGCAAGCGATTGGAAGTGTATTTCCTGACAAAACTGCACGATACAAAAAAACCACTCCTTATTGTCCATAAGTTTGGGCATCTCGTCGTCGGGCGCGGGTGGAGCGTCACGCACTGGCGCGTACTGCGCCGCGACCAGTGGCCAGACTACACTAGCCTCCTTGCTGTTAGCTTTGCGTGTACTCACCACTCCTTGTTATCCATGAGGTTGCGCATCTCATCGTCGGGTGCGGGTGGAGCGTCACGCACTGGCGCGTACTGCGCCGCGACCAGCGGGTCGGTAGAGGGGTTGAGCGCGGTGAGGGCAGCAGCGCCGCTCGCGGGCGCCTCCTTGCCGCCGCCCCAGCGAGCTGACCAGGCCCATCCGCCTACGCCTGCGAACAATAATGATATGTTAAGCAAATAATGATCATGTAAACTACTACTATTTTCAAATTAATAAACACGTACGGAACTTCCGTAACGTAACCATTTCCGTTACAAAGACAGCAATAACGTCATTACTCTTTTTTCTCTCCCAAACGCGGGCTTATGTTTCATGTCAATAAGATGTTACATGATAATTACTAAGTTTTTAAAATAATATATACCAGAAGAACGATGTATTAAAATAACTTAAATTGAGACTGTTCACAGCTTGACAGAAATAGTGTATACTCGTAGATCATAAAGGAGTGATGTTTATTTTAACATTTTCAATGAAGCTCAAGCACAAAACAAAGACTCGTACACATTAATGCAATTTATAATTACCAGCAATGACATGTTTTATATAGAACCTCTTAAGATAAATGATAACGAGTGTATGAATAAGATTCCAGTAATTTTGGCTTCTATTTACCTACATAAAACCATTGCTTTGCCAATATAATCAACGTTTCCTTGTGTGACTAATCGGTAATAAATTTTATTGCGTCCTTAAGAAATCCTAAATATATTATATATAACTATTTTGATAACTGATTCATTCATTATCACCAAGCGTAAACGTCTAAAACACATGTTTGACTATGAGAATGCTTGCGGAACGTCAACATTTTCGTAAAGACTACCTTTTCATGCATCTAAAGTGGTGGAATATGTGGTGGTATGGTACGAGCATAATTTCAAAAGCGAGAATCGTGAAACGTATACGCGAGAGTATTGCCGAGAAATAGCTAGTTAACCATAAGTACAATAAGTTTGACACAGCTACCAAGAAATCATGCAACGATTCGTAGCAATCACTAATGAATGAACGGTAGGTATGGTAGGTAACGCCATTAAAATTTTTATCACACTTCCTCATAGTAGGTGGGTAGGTTCGTATGCAGTTATACGATTTTGTTAATTCATAGCACGCACGCTTGAAGGACTACCGGCTAACGTTCGCAAGGACGGACATAAATACGCACAAATTTTCAATTAAACGATATGAATACGAGAATTTTATTTATAGTATAGTAGTAAGCTATTAAGATAAAATTAACGATGAGAGATTAGTTTAACCTGTATTGACGGAACAGTCTTTTCTGATATCAATTTAAAATGTAATGAAATGAAATAAAAATCATTTTTCCATGATCAATTCATCCAAAATGTTGGCGCCTCAAAATATGTATATGGCGACGCAATATTTTTTAACTAATAATCCATAAAGTATAATGATAAAATGTGATTTCACTTATTGATTTTAAAATACTGTGTTGTGTATTTTCTAACCACTTAATAAATAAATTAGTGATCGGATTTTGCCATAAAAAAGTGAGACATCCAAATGATCTGTCTTGGTTTAGAGAGTGTACGTTGTGTTTATTGGTTTATGGTTTTAGATTACATACATTAATACCTTTTCGCCAAAAACAAGTAGCGAGCGAAACACAAAATCTCACTCCGGAGCCGCTTATTTCTCACGCCGAAAGGTTTAAGACTTCCCTCTTGCTATATTTAGAAATTGCAACGAACTCCGCAAAGATGAGACCGAGAACAAGTATTGACATGTTTTCCTCGATCTACACTCGAACCACATTTTTGCCTTGTATCATAATCCGTTCTTTACAAGATTTACTCTTCGCGGCATATAACGTTATTCTTACCAATATGGAAAAATATTATAAAAAAATCAACAAATAAGAATGACGAAAGTGGCCAAAATAACAAAGGTGATTAATACACATAAGCGATAGCATTTACTCCGAAAAATCGGTACCTATCGCTACCGATAAGGCAATCTGATCCGTCAGGTCTTGGGTTAAGGTCAGAGGAAACGACGTCATTACTTACCCGACGGGACTGATAAGATAAAAAATCTAAAGCTGCCTGTTCGGCGGGTTAAATGGATTAAGTTCTAAATGTATCATCTATACATACCTTATATCACCTATTTCGACTACTAGAGTCGACAAAAATCGATCGTATATCTTAGAATTAGTTGTAAAATATCTGTAGTTTTTATACCTATAGAATAATTTTTAAAATAATTTGACTACACAAAATGACATCATTTGTTTGACATTTCCGATGCTCACGTCACTCTCCACTCAGTATTAAGATGACGTTCCATGTAAAAGATAGGTCATAGGTCATACTCCTCCGTGCGTGTAATTGTCGTAAAAAGCCTACCAAAGTTTTTGCTTCACGTATTTATATTATGATGATAACAGTAGTGTTTGGAGTGCTGTGTTCTGGTTTAAGCGGTGTGGCAAGGGAGAGAAACCTAACTGACGCGTTCTGCTTTAGACCTTGGAGTAGCAACGTGCTATTAAAAGCATGCAGTATTTTGATAATGAAATGCCCAGCCCTCTTCACTGTTTCTTGTAACGTCAGCATAAATATAGTACGTAAATGTGTAAAGATCAAGTGATTTTCTAATGTTACAACTGCGGAGTTGCTGTGAGAAACAGAAATAGATGTAATATTGGCACTGGATGTAAGATATTGTATATAATCCGTGTAAGACTGAACTACATATGAATAAATAAGTCGATTGCCAGCCAGAGATGGATTCCAAGCGAGCTTAATTAACTTTGGGTTGAAAAGAACTCCTAACATAAGTAATTGTTTTCAAGAAGTGAGTTTTCAATGGAACTTAGTCAACCGAAGCGCGCATAGTCCCGCGGCTTGTGTAGATATCATACGATCGAGCAAGTTAAGCAACGTCAGTAACTGGATGGGTTTGACCGATGGTGGAATTTCCACGCGCGTTTCCATGCTTCAGACAGCACTTTAAGCAATCAGTCCCGGTTGTTATCGATAAATGGCAGTCGTTAAACCTTGTCGGAGTCCATTTGGGGGTTTGAAAAGATCCGAGAAATAGGTTGGCCACTACTCAGTACTCCCGCCAACACGCATTGTAGCTGCATGACGGAGTATGCCCCAGTTGTGGGAGAAATGTTGCTAAGCGGAAGCTGTTAAACGTATATCATACGTAAGAACGATGACACATAGACGTGATAGTACCCACTATACGAATAAGTCACTAAAAGCGTACGTTGCGGATTTATTGATACGGCGAGTGGTTGGACCGGTTTTGAAGCATACAAATAGATGTTTTTATATCAGTAACTACAGAGGAGTCTCTATAGGACGAGGCTATTTGAGGCCACAATATTTTAATATTATTTTCCATAAATAATGAAGGGGTTGAGTCATTTTTAATAATCCAGTTTACGATCGCCCGGGCGGTGTAAGGATTCATTATGGATTTTAATACTGTTCTCATTTGAATTAGATTGAATACCGAGAAGAGAAATCTGTTTGGGACATTTTATTAACAGTATTTAGAGTGCATGCCGTGCTTTAGGTTATTTACTTAACTTATTTTAAAGGTTTACAACGCAGTAGTATTGGCGGAAAGATGTTTGCGCTTTCTTTAAATCAATGAATAGGTAACTCAGTTAATCGATAAATGTTTGAAGAGTGGCATGTTGATTAGTTATAAATCAAAAACATTAATATGATGGAAATTCTACGAGAGTAGATTTTACGATTACTCCGAAAGACACACAAAAACACATATTTTAGACTGAATCCACAGTGCAAATTTGCTTTGGTCAAAATGAACAGTTAAATGTGACCAAACTTTTATATTTAACATTTTTTAATAAATAAATATTTTTCTTCCAAGTAATAAAAAAGTAAAACAAAGAAAATAACAAACACGACCTTTGTTTGCTAGTAATCGTAGCTTCTGTAAACAATACAATGTCAAGGCAAAGAGTCGTATTATGTAAACATTTGCCAAACAAACATTGCGGCGCGCGAGCTAACATTTATTTTTCCTCGTTTCGTATTTTAATAAAAAAACGTCGATTAAATCTAAGTGAGTTTTCAAAGTAGACCTTGCAACTTTGACATTACAACGTAACAACAACAACGAAAGACATTTTGAACGCAGAAGATATTAAGATAAACAATTTACTTTTAATAAAAACAGATTACGATTTTGTGATATTTCACTTGGCTTTTTTTTTCTAATAGAAAAGAATAGTCACTTGTTTTAATATATGGGCAAAACCATGGTTACGAACTACAATCCCCATAAATTTGTCTATCTCATACGGAGAGAAATAAGTCGGCTTTAGACAACTTCGTAGTAAAAATACTTATTTTAACCTTAACAGTATCCAAAAATAGGATGGGTAGGGAGGACGAAAGAAGTCCGAACTCCACCCTTCTCACCAATGTTCTTATGTCCCGGCTTTAGCCCTTCCTAGGCTTGCCACAAAAACCCGGTGAAGCTGTAAAAGCAGCTAGGGCCAACAGCAACTACACATTTCTCAAAAAAAACATAGGTTATAAAAAATTTAAACTGAAATCTACCTTAAATACAGCAGCCGTCGTTCTTAGCACTACTTGTAATCGTAGTAAATGTTATATTATGATAACCTGTCTAATGTTATAAATAGTACAAGAAAGTCAGGAAGAACACAGGAAACTGGTAATGCAACCGACCTGCAAACAGCAGCCCGAGGCACAGTATAACGCCGCCGGCTATTAGGGCTCCGATGCCGTTATCAGAGTCTTGCGGCGTGGGCGTTTCGGGCGAGTTTGAATACTGCACACCGCCGGCTATCAGTAGCGCCAGTCCTGGGAAAAAAACAGAAAATAAATAATTGCATAGTACTGACATGATAGAAATGTATTTATTTGTATGCAGTCAAATTCAAAACAAATCTTACTCTATACGACTTGGTTTTTCACAAACCTTATGTATTTTTTTTGTAACTACAACAACTAGCTAAAACATATACTTTTTTAAGTATATTTTATAATAATGTTTCACCATAGGCGGCTATGAAATGAAATGAAATAAAAAATATTTATTGTCGACTGTTTGACAAAGATGTTACAACAAAATAATTGGTTTAGAACAGGTTTTTCGGGCATACAATATAAATATAGGCTAAATATGATCTAAAAATATTTTTTCAAAACCACTATTACTTAAAAAAAAACAATTTTCATTGCATTGGTTGCTTTGGAATAGCGAAATGAAAACATAGAAAATAGTACGCCTAAAACATTTTTTCCACATCCAGAAGTTAACTTTAGACCATGAACGCGGTTACGTAACAGTCGTGTTAAGGAATTCCATTCCATACCCAATTACCAACAATACGCACGCACATTGTTGGCTTTTTATATTTAAACGTCTTGCGTCACTAATTGCATATTAACAGAGTTGACCCGTTCAAACATCGCCCGCTGTCTGTCTATATGTATGCTTAGATCTTTAAAACCCAACGGAGTTTGATGCTGTTTTGTTTAATTGATAGTGATTCAAGAGGAATATAAATCATATGTATATAACATGCATCATATAGTAGAGAAACACTGATTATCAGCATTGCACACGTGCGAATCTTCAGCGGGCATAGTCATTGTATATATATGTATGTAGGGCTTCCAGGTTTTAAAACCAAAAATCCGGACGATGTTTCGCCGTACATTTGGGTAAACAAAAGAGGGACGGACACCCACATATTTTTTTAGTCTTACAACACACGTCTAGTAAAATAACTTAGTTCTAGTCCGCTGGACTGTGATACAAGGTAATGCGGGCGAGAAAATTCAAATTTAAAAAGCTTAACTAAAGACGGATAGACCCTAAATCGTCTAATTCGCACACGCAACCAAAAACCCTGACTATGTCCGGCCTTATCCGAACGCCTGGCAATGCTATTTCTATGTATAGCATATATTTTAGTTCACTTCAATGTCTATCTCTATGTTTGTAATGTTTATACTGCGTAAATATAATTTGCGAATTGTTCGAAATGTTTTATGCCTATCAACCTTCACAAAATAACTTACCAGACAGACATGGGTTTAAGTTTTTAACCTGCTCTTGCTATGTATAGTGTTCTCAATTGTGGAAGAATGTTCATGTGATATACCCGTAAGCGGGACCTTAATGGATTTAACATTATACAAGATTTCCAAGAAATAAACGATAAGTTTATTCCCTATATGTGTGTGCAATATTTCGACTCATTCCTTTAAAAACATTTAATATTTAAAAAATTAAACTCAAGTATTAATAATCAGATACTGAAATGAATACGTACACTCAGTAGGTATTTTTATTATTATTTTTAATTATGGACGAACACAAATTATATTCAATAAGCGTTGCTGACGTATTTAGGAGTTATTCAATTTAAAATGTACATTGTTATGAGTAAAATATATTTAAATATGCGAAGCTATGGGATTATAAATTTACACAAATCATTTACAATTATTTAAACAATTTCGTTAATCTTATTTTTTTATACAATGTCGTACATTCAAGGAAATAACAAAAAAGTATATAAAGGTAAGAAAACTAAAATGTTGAACATATTTTTGTTGTTAAAAGTGAATTTATATGGTGGGATATAAATTCAGAGTAGGTATATTACATTTATTTACGAAAGTAAAACTTTAACGCCTATGGACTGATCAGTTTATTGCCTGCGTAAAGATGCAATGATTTTATTTCTATATCGAATCAATCAATGAAAAACAAATCGAATAATCAAGAAACAGGATTCAATTTCAAAGCTTATGATATATGGAACAGAGCTTGTCTGTACTGCATATGAATCACACTGTTATGTGCTAAATCATTCTGTGCCGTGCACCAATTTGCAGTAAAACTGAGCCGAGGCGTGTACTCAACGGGTGCCTTTATGCGTATTGTTAGTGGAATTCAATTTGTATTCATTTTCAAACACATGTTTAACGAACTTCAAAGTCTCGTCCTTCTTCTAAGTTAGTTAAAGATCTTTTACTCTACTTAAGACTCCTCCGATTGAACACTTATGACAAGAAAGTCATTCTTAACTTCCGGTTGTTCAACATAAATCTGCATTCAAATGATGATATCAAAATAACAACTTCCTGCGAGTTTACCGTTCGAGGGGATGTAAGTTATTTCGAGTTACCTACGAGGTCGCGAGCGGAACATCAGTCTTATGTATCTATCTAGTTTACGGATATAGGTAGTTTACCCGGAAAGTTAAAAAAATAAAGTTTACAAGAGAGCGCTCTAAAGGTAAGTACAGTAGGTATCTAGGTTCACCATTCCCTTTATTTCGGAGTTACATCTAAAGCATAAAAATATTCAGATAAAGAAAATTAAAGACAGTGGCAGCGCAAGTAAATACAGAGCGGTAGTCAGGGTTACAATAGTACGTACATAAATAAGTAAGTAAGGAAACAGTAATACGCTATCGATGCAAAGAAATGGGTCATTATCAAATTCAACGTCAACTTTTGAACGCAAAGATAGAAAAAAAATTAAC
This sequence comes from Udranomia eurus, assembly GCA_018250275.1. NCBI lineage: Eukaryota > Metazoa > Arthropoda > Insecta > Lepidoptera > Hesperiidae > Udranomia > Udranomia eurus. The sequence goes on from DWNJ01002741.1 coordinate 9,581, forward strand.
CTATTATTAGCCTTTTATGAAGTTTAAAATCGCGTTTTCAATAATTCAATAATAATAAAAAAAAGTCTTTAGTAGTTACAACACTTGCGGTTGACTTAAGGAAGAACTTCGATTCTGTCTTGGGTTGATTACAGATGTCAATGTTCAGCAGTGAGCGGAATGCATGCACGATTGCTATCTCAATATTATAAAAATGGTGCAATCCCCAACAGTAGGACATAAAAATATTGCGGCATGCATCAATATGTGGATTTACATAGACACACACACAAAGGACAACAACGCTAATAAGAACGCTAACCGCACACGAACGATTTCAACAAAATGCGTAACAATCGCAGTTTTTGCACGGTTTGCTGTTTCAGTGGGCGGCATCGTTTCCTAAGTATCGTGTGGCGTTGTGGTCACTCGCAACCGAAGACGATTGCACACCACACCTGGGGTGATATACCAACGTGTGTACATAAACACACGTATGTATGTAAGTGCATATGGATATTTTGCCGCGCGAAGTGAGTCACCTATGTGGTTTATACTCCACTACGAATACGATACAAATATCAGTCGGATGCGGATATGCGAACGAGTCGAATGTCTAGTATAATATTAATAATAAGTCATTATACAAATTTACTGGTTCTAATAGTATTTTAATTATTTAT
>DWNJ01002742.1:0-10240 GCA_018250275.1 Udranomia eurus
CATCTGTAATCAACCCAAGACAGGATCGAGTTCTTTCTTAGGTCAACCACAAATGCGTTGCAACTCCTGAGGACTAAGTTGGAACGACTCGGTTACGTATGCCTTCCTCCCTTACCCTTCATGCATAGAGCACAGTAGCAAGAACACTGCTGTTATAAGGCAGAAATAGGTATGGCGGTGATGTCTCGGGAGTCATACCGTAAAAGGTTCTACTACCTTTAATTGAAAAAAAATTATCGTTAGTTTGAAAAATATACAAAATTTCTGTCCAAAATGATTTCAACATATATTAAATCTAAATTAACATTGTACACATATGCATGCATTGAGATTTATTAGAGCGTATGAAGCATATGCATCAGTCCTATGGAAATACTCAACTTCATCTCTATAAACATAGGTTTTATAATGTAAGCTAGGAGTCTGTTTCAAGACGTCCTTTGTTATCCCGTTATACGATGTGGCATCCGAAGGCGGAGGGGATTTAATGATACTGGTGTACGCGTATCAGTGCAATAAAATCTACTTACATGTATTATCATTTAATGTTATTAAATGAACACGGACTTATGCAACTGTAGTAAAACTCCGTTCTCAAACTGTACATCGATTTACTTTCCAGTATAACTATTTACAAACCAACTATTCCCGTTACATTTGTTTTTCTAACACTTTCCGTTTAATTAATTTTATATTGCATCCATCTTTTTCTATTGTCAAAGATCGAAAATTCGAAGTCGTTCCGATCTTCATTTCTGTTTTTTACACATCTTTTCATTTCTTACTTGCCAATGCAAATGATAGAGGTCAGATACAAAGTTTAATATGGATTTTAATTGAAAAGTTAATCATGAATTCCTCCCGAATTACGAACTTACACAACTAAGGCAATTTTTACAATTAATTCATTATATTTTACCATTAAAAAAATATGCTCTTACAGTGAACATAACTCCAACTGCACCCGACGTTGCTTATCTTTGTACGAGTAGTTTGAATTCAAGTTTAAATTATTATGCACCTCATAAACAAACAATTAACTTATTACGTGATTTTTCATTTGATAAATTATCAATATGAATGAATTATACTTACGAAATTGTGAAAAGGTTCTTAATAGCCAAAGTTGTAACAACAAAGTTTCAGGCGAGGAAAACGTCTTACCATTAATTTGACGTTAATAAATTCATCATAAAAATTAATGGTGCTAAGTAAGTGGTTTTCTGTGTTTTTGCCTATTTTATGCATGTAATGGTATCTTCTTGAATTGTCTTTGGCATGTAAACAAAGAAAAGTAAGAAAAACTTCTTATTCACTTTCAGAATAATAACTTTACTTACATATTTTACTCTTTTACATTTGGCCACTGAGTACATTTGGCCAGAAAGTTGAGACTCCGAAACGATTTCAATTAGTAAAAAGAACAGAGTCCCCCAATGTCTTACTTCTATGACTAATAACACACATATAATTTTAGAGACTTGTGGTTCACAGTAAACCACAAAATGCCGTTGGAAAGTATTCGAAAAATATTCGTAATAATTTTTCGGGTCACTTTTCGTATTTTCGCGGTTTTAAGGACTACGGCCAAAGCTCGACTCGAGCTTAATGAAATGCAAGTTCGCAAAGCCTTTGTGGCTTTAAAGAACGTTAGCTGCGACGAGAATTAAAAAGCGATGTAAGGAATTGGGGAACTGCCAAAATTCCTTTTCGAGTTTTCAAAATGCCCTCGACTCTCGGAATTACGTGGATGTCCGGAACGATTTAACTTGCACTACAAACATGTCTGGAATGATGCGTAAACATTTTTAATTCTTTATTATTAAACATTCAAAGGCATAACATGTCCGTTTTCCAAAATTAAATGTACTTTGATATTATATTTATCGCAATACATTTGGTGTGGTGGATTTAACAATAGTTTTTTTATCATACACAAACTTCGAAAAAAGATTTACGGGCTCTGATGATGCTACAACAGGCGCAAGAGGCGACCGAGGTGTTTAAAGTGGGTGGAAATTCCACATACTCTTTAACCCGGTATGGCTCCCACGGTATAGGGCAACTTTTAATAGTTTTCCCCGGGTCAAAAAAAAATAATGTATTAGAAATAGGTATCTTATCGAGGCATAACTCATTGTAGTGTCTTCTAATACCAATAAAAATACGACTGTATTAGTTTGAAGCATTGAACATTGCTTATTCACTACCCGACTTCATAAAAAATAACATCATAACCTTTCGGAACTCTCCATCCTATCTTTGTTTGACCGACTTAACTCCACTTACTTTACATAATGTGAGCTTTCAGAAACTTCGGCATCTTCTTACACGTTTCTTTGCACAACTTGGAGCAAATCCGATGATTTGGAATCGCTCGAACAACTTCGACTAAGTACTGTTTGTAAACCGATTAGCATATTATTGTGCGCCCTCCGTCCCAAGTTTTGCTAAATTTGAATTGGCAGATATGGTGTTTCGAGATGAAGGGGGACTTAGACAGCATGAGGTGTTCCAGCTTGCATCTCAAGAATAATACACCTGTAACCCAGAGACAGTAAGGAAATAAATTATTTTACGGCGTCAACATTAACCACTTTCAAGGACCAGTTTAAAACCGCAACAACTAAATATTATGATACCATAGACTAAACTAAGTCTTAGATTTGTTTAAAGACAACGATTGGCCTAAACATAGACATGAACAAATTGCTGTCAATTTTCAAAAAGGACTTACACAAACGTAAATAAAAATTGAATTATTACTAGAAACGGCAAGTTAAAATTGTAATTACAGCCGAAAAATTAATTCCGAAAGAATATTATAATCTGACATTAATTTCGCAAAAGCGGGATCATATTAGAGACGAAACCCAAAATGAAGGGTACTCGCCGTCATCGCGTTCTAATTATTGTGTCTTAATTCCGATTTCTCGTTTTTATTTCTTTCAGGCCCTTACCCTTTGAAGAGACCCTCGGTTCTAATTGCTTTGCCTAAAAAATAAAACGAATATCTGTTCTACATTTTACAGTCTCTCTGTTAGCGGATAAAAAGCTGGAGCGGGGGCGGATATCGCATGTACACTCCATTTTTTTATATTTTCTAGATTTTTTGTCATTGGTCACATGATACGCTCGAAAATAAACACAACTTTTTTGTCCCGAGTAGAATACCTGGTCAAGTATCGTATTTTGATCATAAAAATAAAAACGTAATAAACTAGGACCCAGCTGGTTATAAAATCAAAAATACTCATAAATGTAGGATTGATACCATAAAGTCAGCTATAATGACATTTACAACTTTAATTTTATTGACTGGATTGATTATTGTTTTTTCTTTTAAAAAAATCTAATACTGAAACGCTTACTAGACAAACATCCTCCCGTGATTGCTAACTTTACCAGCAATCAGATTCAATAACATTAATTATTTTGACCGAATTATTCTTTTATTCTTTTCTTAATTCATTTCTATTCTAAGATTGAAACGCTAAGTACACAAACATGCTCGCTTGAACTAGAACCACACATCCAGTTCTGAAGATAATGACGCTTCGAGTGCACTGGTGCCTAACGGCTTTTATATTATTTAGGACGATCCCTTCTCTTGTTTAATTAATTGACGAGAACGCCTTTACATTCTTCACTTGTAATTAATATAGTTTTAGCCTAGGGTTTTATGAACAAGTTAATTAAATCATGTCTTCTATCCGTAAGGGAAACTCACTTAACCGACGCGTTCCAACTTAGTTCTCAGTGTTAGCAACGTCTTTGCGACTGACCTAGGATAGAATCCCGATCTAGTCTTGGGCTGATAAACAATATCCATAAGCGGCAATGATTACTTGCCATTAGGCGAACTGCATGCTCAGTTACCTCAAAAAAATAAAATAAGCAGTCATGAAACCCATATAAATACATCATGTGAACTATTCATTCTAAGTAGAAATATTGTCTCGTATAACAGTTCATACAGATTATTACTTCATATACCAGTGCGCAATATACGAACGCAATTTCTATCAGATCATAAGCGTGTGGTGTACACAATACACAGCAGCGAGGAAACTAAAATTAAAATACAGTGTTGTCAACTGTGTGATGTATTTGCAATACAAAGGAATGTAGACGACTGCTAGCTAGTAACTACGAAATATAATATACTAGCTATAAATATAATATAATGGACTTTTATCCGCGGCTTTGCGCGTATTATAATATAAATAGAGGATGAAATCTTGGGCGATTCGAAAAAGCAGTCGTCCCAAGAGAAGTGAAAATTTAAAACTGTATTCTTAAGTTTACATAAAAAAAATTCAAAATAAATAGATGGCTTAATTGTAATAAAATTTATATACACAACACTATCAATCATTTATATGACTCATGGTGAGCCATTGACCAACATGTGCCAACCCGTAGGTATTCCCCGTGCTAAAAAAGTTTTCACTTTAAAAATATACACCGTCCTAATTCTCGGGATAAAATTACTGTATCCATTACTGGGTCCAAAACTATCTACATAGAATTTCAAATATCTAACTATAGGTAGAGGTAGTAACTGCGCTCCACTTTAATTCATTTGGCAGTGACAATCTCTCCATTACAAGGTACAGTTTTTGTAGGTATTAAAGTAACAAACGCGTTCCGTTATCGGTGAGACAGTTGCTTAAAAGCTGCCGCCACATGCCACGACGCCAATTCCGATGCATCATACACACTGGAATGATCCCCTACGGATATCCGTACGAGATATCCGCCACGTATATATATATACATTTATATCGTTATACGGCACGTATACTAGCCTTTAAATAACCTTCACTTTAGATTTATACATATATTTTATAGATTGAGTTTGTTTCTTTCAATGCAAAATTACAGACATTAAAGACTTCGGAAACATGATACATTTGTATTCACATTATCACCTACATTTTTATATATGGCAAATTGTTCGTTGCTAAATGTTGGGTAATCTCTAACTGCGTAAATTGTTCTTAATATTGCTTTACTAATAAAAAAAGACGGATTACAACTTACAAAAAGGCTAGTTATTGATTACTAGCTGACCAGGCACACTTCGTACCGCCTGCCCATACCCATAACTTTTTTCCAAGCCGCATTCAAATCGGATCAGTCGTTTCTGAGATTGGCGTGTACAAACGCACAGACAAATCGACAAACAGACGAACGGACAAAAAACTTTTTTTTAGGTTCAATTCCTTAATAAGGATCGGGTTGGGATAAGGATCCCCTGGGTTCATGAAAACATGTTTTTTTCTTAGATACCTTCCATGAACCATCACTTACAGATTTACGTTCACTATCCCCCCAAAGTTTTCGCCCACCTAAACTAACAGATCTAAGCAAAGCAAAGCCAGTTATAAAAATAACAATCGACTCTTGAAAGCATGTGAATTCCCCAAATAATACCGTTTAACCAAAATGAAGTATTCGAAATTTAAACTCCTTCCAATCATGATATCGAAAAAACAGAAAATAACGGAAAATAATTTTAAAACGCAAGCTTTACATCCATGTCAGTTCAACGTTTCGTAAATATTCATTGGCTAGTAGGCACTTCAGTTGCCTGTACGTCCATTCGTATATTATCCACATTCATGAAAAACTCGACAAAAAAACGCCAACTTTTCACCAACGAAAATACGTCAGATTTTCCTACGGTTTTTGTATACCGTGTTTTTTACTACGGGCTCGTATGTAATAAGTAAAAATACCATTTCATCAGCATAAACGCATTTCACCGCCCGCCCTCGTTGCGAGCTTCGTAAAAGCGCTGTAATATGAAAATAAAAAGTGTTTCCGTGTAAAAATAACAAAAAATACACAGAGGCCACTACGAGCAATTTCATTCTCTCTGTAGTGAAATAAAAAATCTGGGTCAGGTAGGCACGGGGCCTATGTACCTACCTAGTTTGAATAGCGGAACGAGATTAGATCTTCTAGATATGACAACGGGAATGAAGTAGGTATAACTATGATTAGACTGGACAAGAGAAAATTCTTAACTTTTAATTCAAAACTCCAACTCGCACTAAGGATAATAACTATTATGGCATATTTTTTAAACTAAATCTTTTGTAGTGACGCTTGGTCACGGGAACAGGAACGGGAACGGGAACGGGAACGGGATTTGAAAGGTTAAGAGATTACACCTCCTTATTAAGGAAATTGTTACTATGGATATTATTAAAGAGAATTATAGAGACACGTCAGTGACGGTGCTTTTCCTCTATTCATAGTATGAGATTCATTCCTAAGCTTAACACTATCTAATTTGATGCTATCGAACACATAAGGGAGTATTTTTGCACCATCTAGTTTTCTTAAATCTGTGTTTGAACCACCGACCAAACTTTGCAATGGGAACGTAATTGGCCTAACTGATAGTTGGGGCTTTTTAATTCCTCTTTTTCGAGCTCCACGGCTAGCAGTTAAGTGAAGTGCTTAGCTTTTTGAACGTGAACTATTTTCAGTTTGTTAGTTCGGATACCCCAATTTTTGGGAGTGGGTCCTTCACGTCTTTGGCTTTCGTGCGGGTATAGCGTATACTAGTAAATTTAAAGACATCACACATGTATGGACAGTGTATCAAAGTAAGTAACTATCTAAGGTTTTTTACACATTATCATATATATGTTTATTCTTTATGATATGGAAATCATCGTTTGCACTACCTGATATTAGATAAAATAAAGATATCAGGAACTCTCATTCAGTGAGACGAATAGTAAATCTTCACTCCATATTGGTTGGCATACAATCATAATAAGAATATTTAAATATTCCACTTTATATCGTACATACTTTATATGAGAAATAAATTGAAAATTATTAAACGCGAGGTGTAACTGCAGAGGCAAGGCATTGTGGCGAGTTTCAAAGGATTTCAGGATGATATACAACCTTCATCGAACCGCGGGGCTTCAACTTATAAATAAGTTATGGCTTCGCTGAGATTTACAGCTGGATCTGACCTTTATATTAAATTCCGGTGAGATTTATGAACGGCGATAGAATTAAAGGTGAAACCTTTGAACGTCTTGCACCGTTCGGGTAATCCAGCTTAGTTGGAAAAGTAAGAGTGGTTTATGTATGAAATTAGTATTCACGAGTGGTTAATCAGAGGTCCACTTAGTTGATTTGAAATTCGTATTGACAAGGTTGCTTACTTTCAGAGTTATACTAGGGCCCATTAGATTCATAAAGGTTTTATATTTCTAGTAATGTGAGAACGAGTGACCAGCAGAAACGAATACTAAAAATAGTTACAGCGGGCGCAAAATAACGAAACTTCGCATTCCGAGGTGGAAAATAGAGTAATCTTATAATGTTTTATGGTGTTAAATATTTATAAGGTAGTCTTTTTTACAAAATTATGCTGCCTGCGATACAATCCGCGTATTTCAATCATACCTAAACTTCAACACAATAAATTCTAAGCACAAATATATCTCTCGACCAAGCAACTAAAAGCAGTTCAAAGTAAGTATTCCGGTTCGTTACACCGAGGTTTTCAATATCATTCTCCCCTGTTGACGGCGGTGACCGTCACTTGTGAGGTTAGGGGAGTGGACAAGTGATGTCTGTTCATCCTTAACTGCCTCTTTGCTTCACAAAATAACTATGTAGCACACATGGGAGTACAGAATACAGCAGAATATAGTATGTTATTGCCCGCTGTACAAAATGTTAATAGATATTTCAATTTAATTCTAATTTTATGTGGACAATGCACATTTTGTTAATATATTGTTTATATTCTGTTGACTGATGCATGCAGATTAGTTTGAATTTTATGAAGAATTAAATGTTTAAGAATATAATTATATATAATATAATTTCAAAGATTATTAATGGATCATTTCAGAGTCTGAGGATCTGTAACTACCTCTTTACTACGTAAAACATTTGGATAGGCATATGAGTAGGGGCCGCTTTTAGCAATATTAAAGACGTGAATACAATGACGAATTTATCTCCCAACGAAGATCACTTAGTATGTCTATAAATTAAGGCATGTCTTACTGGAAACCACCTGGCCGTTGAATATCATCCATCGTAAATCATACGTTCGTTGTTAAGTTGTAAATTATTTTTATGAATAGATAGAAATTTAGTTGTTTTATGTTTTAATGACAATTTACTTCATATACTTATTTTAATGTAGAAACTAAATATAACTAACGACAGTTCAGTTCAAAGATCTCATAGAAACGTTTCGCGTCATTACACACTCATCCTCCCCTCAGAAAAGCTCGATGTCGATCACACTGCCTGGAACGGAGGGCGCAAATGCATCCTTCAATACTTGCAAATGCGAAAACTATCCTGTCAGCTAGCGTAAAGATACTAGGAAAGTCACGGCATTTTGTTCTTTATATTTCTAAAAGTAAAAAAAACCTTTGGTTCATCTACTTGGCATTTCGTGGAAATTACTAATAGCTCAAAGAAGAGAGGGTCTTTAACATTACCTTTATTATTTACTAACTGAAAACAATTAACAATAACTTTGTCGATGACATGATTTCTGATTGAGATTTGAGATTATAAGCTCTGTGTAAAATAAATTTTCTACGGCAATGTTTCCCGAATTTTTTAATGTTTTTGAATAACACAGGTATTGTTAAACCTACCAAGAATTTCAATCATTTCGACGTCTCCTAATGTCGGAACCAAAATGAGGCAAGATATTTTTTGGCATTGTTAAAAACATGCGGTGTATACGCGGCATCATTTGATGTACGCAAGTACGTAGCGAACAACGGCCACAAAAGACTGCGACAGTACATCCGAAACGTGAAAGACATTATCCAAAACAGGACATCATCAGGTAAGTGCCCTTTACAATTGCAGATTCACAAGCGAGCGAGATTGCAAGGTTTTATTTCTTTTGCCTTTTTCAAACTAGCTCTATCCGACATGTTCAGCCTGTCGCAGGGCTGTCTATACTACAAGAGGACATTGTACTATTCTGTAAGTAATCCTTCATATAAGTATTATTTATTAATAGTTAAAAAGGTTAGCGTCAACAAAGCATCAAGCAAGAGAGAAAAAAATCACAGGACTGATGTTAAGTCTTCCACTCGAAAATTAACAGGAGCCTTGTTTGTAGTCGCACGTAGAAGCGTTGCTGTTTCTAGGATCTAACGCAAAAGAACTGAAGTGTAGCCATTGTCCAACGCAGAACATAATCAAGAATCACCGACATGAATAAACATCTCTAAATATATCTGTTTCTTATGAACTAAATAAATTGATACTATATCTAAAATCACAAGACAGTAAAATCAATTTACCTTGATAGACGCACTTTTTAGAAAACATCGCCAACCCTACCACCGCCTTTGTGTTAGAAACAAAAAACTTTTTGTACCTCCTGTTCCCTCTCAAAGCCACCCTCACATGATTTGAGTTTAATACCACAGCGGAGTGCTTGCATTCTTTTGCAAGGAAAATGGCAAGCGTAAGTCCTGGGGTCTCATGGAATCTTTATGGGGAAGTTACTGTGAGTGATACTGACAATGACGGGCTGAAATCTTGCTGGGGTGCGTTCATGCCGTTCTTGTTGGCAATAATTAAGTGCTTGAATATTCATGCTGTTCAGCGCGGAATGAGTTACGTGATCTGCATTTTTGTAAAGCAGTTAGGGTTAATTTGGTGTTAGAATTAACTGAGCGTGAAATTTGAAGTCGGTGAATGCGTCTTCATAGTTTTAATCAGGCCCGGTGGTTTATTAGTCATACTGAACTCCTACGAAGTGGATCTGGTTCGGTTCCTGGTTGAACGGACGCCAAAGATTCGTTTGTATTTTTATTCTGATTTCGTTTATCTCAGTCTCCACAATCTTACATGGCTTATGAATGGACAGTCAAATATAGGAAAATATAGATTTGTTGCTACATTAATAATATCGGAAATTTAGTGACTGATGGAAGCAGGGATAAATAAGCAACGCGTTTGTAGTTATTTATTTTATAAAATTACAATTTACATACATTTGTAAATGTCTCGAAACGACTTACGAACAATAATAACTAAAACTAACTCGAAGAGAAGTGTTAGTAAAATGTATATAAACTTCAACTAGAGTATCCACTTAATAAAATAACAAAAATGTAATAATAGTTCTTATCTATTCCAACCTTGGGACATTTTCAGATTTCCTAATTAAAATTTCAGTTGGTATATACAGTAGTAACTTCGTATAGAA
>DWNJ01002743.1:0-10239 GCA_018250275.1 Udranomia eurus
TATGTCATTAATCATAGTGACTTAGTATACATATAACTATGTATTCAACCCATCTTAGTTTCTTACTGTTTGTATTTTCTTATTTTCAAAAAAATATGTAAAAAATATTGAATTTGAATAAGTCAATAATGAATTTTTATAAGTAAATATTTTTTTTTAATAAGTAAATAAAAATTGGTGTGTTCTAATATAATATTGTATCAACTCATTCAAAGTCTGGTGAATATAAGGGGCCATCTGATGGAAAGTGGGGAAACACCTAATTAAGTCCAAAGGGCAGAGCAGATCTCTCTTCCTTATTTAGTTGTAGTTGGCTGATCTCATTTTCCTCTCACTCATAGACACTTTTGTGATGCATATGCAATCTGTGTATTAACATATATGGTCTTAATCATGTCTGGGAGATTCAAGGCTCTACAAAGTTCACCTTTTGTGGCATTACAAATAGCCTATGTTGTGTGAAAAGACAAAACACTACTGTTATAACAAATTTAAACAAAGTTAAACCTAAATTACCTAATAATAATACCTAATAATTATAATATTTAAATTTATTAAATTAAATTAAGTAATTGATAGAATAATACTTAATAATTATTAGGTATTATTCTATCAAAACAGTTTAATAACAAAGAGGTTTTATTATTATTATTCTGGTTTGTTCATGAGCTACTTTTCTAATGAGATATAGGTAAAATTATGGTAAGATTTTCTACATTATAATCTTGACAGCTAAGAACAGCTATATCTATCTAACCGTAAAACAGCTTAGCAAATTAAGTGCAGCCTATACATACTTCATTAGTGTTCTGTCATACAAAAATTTATTACCAAGATAGGGTCCATTTATTATCACACTTGTTATCGAATGTTGGCAGTGATATGGATGATAAACATGATTCATTACCACCATTTGTAAACATCTTGCAGAATTGATTGTGCAAATGTTTTTCAAACAACAATTCTAGATACTATGAGATTGTGTTACATATCAATTGCCGTAATGTGTTGATCAAATTTGGCATAGTATCCTAAGATTCACCTTGTGTTTATTTATTTATTCATTTTTCCCGTTTTTGAGACCAGAGTAATATAAACAGTACAAAAAACTGACTTTGAAATATGGCCACAGCCCATTCTTCTATGTCCCACGGCTGGGCACAGGTCTCATCCGTCACCTGGAGAAAGCCTGGAGCATGCTGCTCCAATGCGTGTTGGCCGAAAGATGAGATTTATATTTTTTTTGTTCATACATTTCTATTCATTTGTACATTTCCACATTTCTATTCACACAAATATAAAATAAACAAAAATAAAGGTGGTAGAACCTTTTACGGTTCGACTGCAGAGGTACCAAGCCACACCCATTTCTGCCTTACAACAGCAGTATTCTTGCTGCTGTGTTTTAGTTTGAAGGGTGTGGTCAGGGAGACATTACATTACTTAATCAAGTTCCTATCCAACTTAGTCCTCAGGGTTAGTAACACATTTGTGGTCCACCTAAGAAAGAACTCCGATCCTATCTTGGGTTGATTACAGATGTCCATGGGTGGCAGTGACCACATACCATCATGTTGGTCTGCTACTGAGTTTTGCTGAAGACTTAGAAAATTATTTGCATCGATATGCTAGTGTTTTGTTTAGTCAGTCATTCAATGCTTTTTGTTTTCTAGTGTTGACATTGAATTGAATTTTTTTTTATGTCCTGGAACACTAGCTCACAGATAGATAAATAGTTTTTTTTTATTGGACCAGATATTGGACCACAACTAATTTAAAATAACAATTATATTTATTTGGTCGGTTAAAAGAAATCGTCCGCGTCGTCGTTCACAGTATACGCCATGCGAGACAAACATTATTTTTAAAAATAACGCTATGTAATTATTACTCTCCCGACTTCTGTACAAACTGCCAAACAGACACTTCCTACACACTTATCTATACGAAAGATACTTTACATAACATGTGTTAATTGAATATTTTTTAAAACAATCTTATTCAACTATTAGTCGTTGTTATCGGGATACTAAATATTTCAATTGGGCGTTTCATGAAACAAACTAAATGTTAATTGAGGCTTATTACAATACATCAGTGAAAACCGCATTCAAATCGGTTCAGCCGTTTCTTAGGTTAGCGTGCACAAACGCAAAGTAAACAAAAATTCTAAAAATATTTTTTTTATTAATAAGAACCGCAAACAATGCTTTTCTTTTAAATGTATTCCATGTACATACAATCACTTACAGATATATTATATGTATACATTTAATTGAGCATCAACACCAAAAGTTTTCCTCGTTATCATATTTCCGTGCGTAGGTAAAACGAATAATTTTTTATGCAGCTAAATACCAGTGCTTCAGAACAGAAAATGATACATCTTTGTGTCTGCATGGTAAATCGTTATTTAATTAAACATTAGTACCGAAAGTTTTCCTTGTTATTATATTTCCGCGCGTTCCGTCATCGTACTCTAAACATAGAATAATCTAAGAGGCATTCGCGCTCCACTTGGCGGCGGTCCAACCGTATGTTATTAGAACGATTCGTATCGCTATATCGCGGGTTTGGTTACCGCCGTACACGCGATGAGACTGGAGTTTTATTGTGATTGACTTTCGACCGCTTACTTTTATTATATTCGCCGCTCATAGAACAAGGGCATAATTATAGTTACATCTGGAAATTTGGACCATTGTGCCCTTGTTCTACCGAAGGTCCAATATGTGACGCGAGGAAAGTCAAAATAAAGTAAGAAAAGAAATCATGAAAACAGAAGCGGGTATTGAGAGCAAAACGCATTTTAATTATTCAATAATGGAATGTTTTGTTTTTTCAATATAAGGCATACGAGAACACTTAATTACGTTTTAATAAACATTTTGTAGTCTATCGTCTTTCATGCATCACTTTCAGGCTTTGGTAGACCGAGAAAAAGAAAACGGTAATAAACTGCCGGTACACCTTTTAAAACAGTTTAATTCTAGTGTACTTTCAAATATGTATGGTTTTGTTTTTTTAATCTTGCGATCGAAGTTGTAGTCTGTAGTAATTTAAAGTGAATTATACCATTAATGTTGCCAAGGTCGCTTCAGGTTATTAATAAGAAATATTTGAATCGTCTAGCGAATTACGCGTGACGCGTTCAGATGTCACCCAAAAAAATTGCGATCCCATAGACGATGTCACGGCTACGGCTTATATTCTGCTGGTATTTTAGTACTATCTGCAAATATTTAAAAACATTGATGTGAAAATCATGGGATTATCTAAAATCAGTGACATGTTCGGAACCAATTTACGTGTAATGTGCTTTCGTAAGGTGGTTTTCGAACCCGGGTCTCAGGAGTAAGCGGACCAAACTGATCTCGCTAAGTTATCTCTCCATATTCCATATTTTCGCATTACTACCGCCTCTACCACTGCCCCTACTATTACCTCTATCTAAGAACACAACATTAAAACAAGTTGCCTAAAAATAAGCTTACCTATGAGATGGTTTAGGCATGTTTGTGTCTAGAACCAATGTTATCTCGTAACTGAATTCGTACAGTACACGAATTCTCAAAGAGAATTTATCTATTTTTAACGTCCTCCAAAAACCAGCGTGTCATATCTCAGTTTTTTTTTAGTTTTATTGTAAGATAATTCTAGGTTCAATTTGAATTCTTAGCTCAGAAATACTCACTTTCAGAATGTCGTTGTCATAGATCAATGACAACCGGGACGTATCCCCCGGAGCAGGGAAACATGTATGAACCATTACCACAGCGATCATACATCACATAACCTCTAGCCCGTGGACTACTTCAGATTCCTCTGTATCTTCACGGTTTCCACAGATGTTTCCGGCAAGGTGAGGATCTGGGATACGGTGAACAAGGAGCACATCCTGAAGAATGAGTTCCAGCCGATCGGCGGGCCTATCAAGGACATCGCGTGGAGCGCGGACAGTCAACGGATGGTCGTCGTCGGCGAGGGACGAGAGAGGTGAGACTGTCGTTAGCGTTACGGAAGCCTTAGGGATTTGATATACTCAAGTTCTTGATATAGTAAACGGATAGGGCGCGGGAACGAATTATTTTCTCATTTATAATGTTAGTGTGGAAGTATAGATAGATATGTCCTGTATGTGTTCTACCCAGATTCGGGCATGTCTTCATGTCGGAGACTGGTACTTCAGTGGGGGAGATCAGCGGGCAGTCGAAGCCGATCAACTCTGTGGACTTCCGGCCCAGTAGACCGTTCCGCATCGTCACCGCGTCTGAGGACAACACCATCGCCGTGTTCGAAGGGCCGCCGTTCAAGTTCAAGTGCACTAAACAGGTCAGTTGCTTATGTACAAATATGATTAGGGATTGCAAAGGATACCAGGCCAGACCTGATCCGGTTTCCGGGTCCGGCGGGATTGAAAATGATAACTGATTGCAATCCCTAAATGATCTTCTGGTTACTAGTTGATCTGGAATCCAGACCAGGCCAGACAGGATAAGGTTTCAAGATCTGGCAGGATTGAAAATGATACCTAATTGCAATCCGTAAATATGACCTGTAGCCATATAATAGAATTCCAATTTCTTAGGTATCAACATCTGGTAACTGCTAGCAACGTAATATAACAGCGTTTGTAATTATAAAGTGGGAATATTGAAGTGAAATACCATAAAAGTATCGACGTACAAAGTACCATGTAGTCCATCTGCTTGTGAGTGCTAGACAGGATTGAAGTTTTGTTTGATGAAGTCCACGACAGAGCCGACAGATGCAATATTATCCCTCAGGACCTACATGTTGAAAAACGTGTCTCTCCCTTACCAAACCCTTAAAACACTTTTTTAATTCCAGGAACACACCCGGTTTGCCCAAGCGGTGAGATACAGTCCCGACGGTAGCCTGTTTGCTTCGGCCGGCTTCGATGGCAAGATCTACTTGTATGATGGCGCCACCTCCGAATTGAAGGGAGAGGTATTTTGTCTCATATTTACACATAATAAACAGTAAATAAAAAAATAGTAAGCCCGAGACATTGCACGCGTAAAATAGAAACCCCATTTACATGATGCATTTTTTGTTACACGCAACAATTAAATACAATTATTTTTGACAAACAACTAAAACTGATGTGTCATTTTGTTTACTCCAATACAATTATTGTAAGCGCTGTTTATACAGAAAGAGAATTTTAAATGGAAAAAATATTTTTAGGTGACCAATTTTATAACTTTAGTTTTTGGACTTGTTTTTTTATATAATCTATGTATGTTATGTCCACAAATTGCTTTTATTTTTCTATGTGTATTGTGTATTTAGCTGTAATAAAAAAGATTACTATTATTTATACTATTAGAAATGTTAAAGATTTATCTAAAGTAACTATATAACCAATTCGCTCGTTACAGATTGGTTCTCCGGCTCACAAGGGTGGTGTGTACGGCATCTCGTGGTCGCCCGATGGCAAGCAGCTGCTGTCGTGCTCCGGGGACAAGACTTGTGCCATCTGGGACATCGAGACCATGCAGAGGACTACCACCTTCAACATGGGCACCGCTGTGGAAAACCAACAGGTGGGTTGTCATTAAGTTTTCATTTTATCATTTGAGAAAAGACTTACTGAAGCAATGCTATTCGCGATTCAACGCTAAAGACGTAACGAGATTCTGCTTATTTTTTTCTAGCATTCATTTCATCATTTCACCCATGGAATTTGCTTATCTTGTAAAAATTATTTATATTTTCAGACAGACAGGTAAAAAATTTGAAAGTATAGTTATAATTTGTATAGTATTCACTTTTTCAATGTAAATGCTGTGGCAAATACAAATATGTATTTAAATTAATAATATATTTAAATAATAATAGAAACCTAAATGATTGTAATGGCATTTGTCCTTCAGGTATCATGCCTCTGGCAAGGTAAACACCTTCTGTCAGTGTCGCTGTCCGGGGAGATCAACTACCTGGACATTGCCAATCCGGACAAGCCGCTCCGGGTGGTAGCTGGGCACAATAAGCCCATCACGTGTCTGGCTCTGCAGACACATGGTGCTCTGTACACTGCCAGCCACGATGGGTCTGTGACGCAATGGGACGTGTCTAATGGTGAGATGTTTTATTTAGTAGTAGTTGTTGGATTACCAACCCAGATAAGGAGTAGCATACAGTAGGATGTGGTTACTGATAAGTCATTTGCTTGGCTTTTAAGTCGTGATCGTTTGGTTGTGTTTATTTTGTTGTTAAATCGTTAAGCTTCCTTGGAATTTATCTGAGTTTGCTGTATGTTAAATATTCGATAAACAGTTTATTAGCCACTAACTAGTACTTCCGCCAAAACATATGAAGCAACGTGGCGGGGTATTGTCCAGGATGTGGTCTGTGTTCAATGTAGGGGGTTTAATAACAACACACATTCCTCATGTGATGTCTCTTGTAGCAGGCACATGAATATTATATTATAATAGCTTATTAACCCAGTGTCCCTTCTCTCCCCGCAGGCGAGGGCGTGCACGTGGCGGGGCAGGGGCACGGCAACCAGGTGAACGGCATGCGCGCCGCCCGCGACCGCGCGCTGCTCACCTGCGGCATCGACGACACGCTGCGCCGCATCGCCGCCGCCGACGGTGGGTGATCGCACCCCTCTCCTCACTTTTCCTGTTCTCTCCCTCCTTCCCTCCACTCTCTACTACTATATAGATCCTCTCACCCATGCTTCCTTGTCTCCAGCTCTCTTTCTGCTCCTTCCCTTTCTACAAGGGGAGCCCGTTTACCCCAATCGATATATGTGTTATTGATATATTATTGTCAATAAGAATAGAAATTTAGATAGGTTTTGACCTGTATACTCAAAGTCTGATAGAATAAAGATAGACAATTCATCATTGATGTATATTTTGTAATTGTGCCAGGTCTGGTGACTGCATACACGGAAGACGCGATGCCGCTGGGCTCGCAGCCGCGCGCCTTGGATCATCTAGTTGACGAGGACCTCACTATCGTTGCCACTGTTAAGGAGGTATCTCTAAATTATTCTCTCTATTCTCGATTCATATTAGTGAAGACAAGGTTATTCAGCGTGAGGTGAAATCTTGATCCCAATTTACTCATCATACGATCAGGCTTATTATAGATTATCTTAGGTAGCTTTTCAGCACTTACTTAAACTTCGTCTATACAAGTGAAGACAAGGTTAGTCACAGTGATGTCAAAAACCTCATCTTGACTCCCAATTTTCTCAGCATATGATAAACTTATGATTATGTCAATAAACACATCACAAAGTGGATGTACAGGAAGTTAATTTAACATATACTCGTACATGTTTAAATATATGTGTAAATTCATATTTACACATTAATTTAATATTAGTCAACAAATCCATGAGGATTTACTTATTAATATATTAATATTTCACTTAGTACAAAAAATAAGGGGGAAAAGTTAATAAATATCGCTTAAATAAAACTATCAAAAGAAGAGACATATAAATAAATATATATTGCTTGACAGATAATCGTTATATCGGGTGGTAGTAAGCAGTCGACGCTGGCCATCAACTACGAGCCCTCGTGCGTCACCATCGATCCCAAGACTAAGCATGTAGCAGTCGGTGGTACGTACCGTTGTAGATAGCTGACATACCACCATCTCTTATACATATCGCACCTTCGGTAGAATAAGGACACAATTGTGAAGATGCACAAACTGTATTATGCTCTTGTTCTACCGAGGTGTGATATGTCACAGATTTTAAACATTAAGTAGTAACATCTTATATGAGGTGATAAGTTCAAAAAAATTCCTGCTATATGTTGAAAAACCCACGATAATATCACTAGTACTAATACAAAAAGTTATAAGAGATTTAGTACATCATTTTGCTACATTGTATTTGTATATTGTATTGTACTATTGTCATTCAAAGGGTTCTATCCGGAGAAAGACAAATTTAAATGAGTTCACATTTCTGTTCTTGGTATGGGTGTTTGTGTTCATATTTTTGTTCAAGTCTTCGTGTTCTCCATGACACCACAACACAGGGAATCCTAGTATTGTGCTACGGGGGTGTATACATTTAAGAAATATAATTTTTATAATAATGAATGACTGACATTTATGTTAATTAATAACTTAATGATTAAACTTACCCATATATCCAGGTGCTGACAGTATCTAGCTGTTTGCGTTATAAAAACCATACATTAATCACTGAATAACCAAATAAGCGAGTGAACATGTGCTACCCAGGTGGTGACAGCAAGGTGCACATCTACACGCTGCAAGGCAGCACGCTGTCCCCGCACACGGAGCTGACGCACCTGGGCGGGGTCACGGACGCGCGCTACAGCCCCGACTCCGCGTATCTGGTGGCCAGTGACGCCAACCGCAAGCTGATATTGTACTCCACGGACGAGTATAAGGTGGTTGCTTCGTTGTGGTTTTAGTACTAATTGTCGGTTTTAGACGCTCGTCTGCTCCAGAAAGTAGTGGTGGCTACCTAGCTGCTTATTGTTTTAAGTATTTTTTAAATTCATACTCTTATATCTTATAGAAGAATCTTATAGAAATCTTATTTTTTTTATTACTTATATACTCATCTAGAAGCTAGAATGTTATAAATTGATTTTTCTATCACAACTTCAACACTAAAAGATCGCTTAAATTTGTATTTTTATTTACTAAAAGAACCAAAGTTATACAAACACATCATTTTTTAAAATTTGTCATAATGTTACATACTCTTATATATATCATACATTATACATATTATAATGCAGATTAATTTATCTCTAGTATTATAAACTATATTATTAGAGGTAAATTAACTTTATATCCAGTTTATCAATATACGGCCTAGTTGCAAAGAATGTATGTTAGTATGGTAATAAATAGGTGTACATTTTGTCAACAGCTGGCCCACAATAAGGAGTGGGGTTTCCACACCGCCCGTGTCAACTGCGTGTCCTGGTGCCCCGATTCGAAGCGGATCGCTTCGGGCTCCCTCGACACGTCGATCATCATATGGAGCGTGGACCAGCCCGCCAAGCATACTATCATAAAGAGTGAGTAAATAATTCATTCCGATTCGTATTCAAGTCCCTTCAGGATATTTATTTGTATGGACTTTACAAATTGTTCATATGTTTCACACGGTTTGCTTAAGGTCCTAAGACCTAAGTGTCGATAATTGGTGTAGCTGGTAGTTCCATCCATTTACTAATAACTTCTCTTTCTCCGTTTCTTTCTCTGTTCCTAGTATTTAAAAATTTCGAAATTACGTATTCTTATTCTTTCAGACGCACATCCGCAGAGTCAGATAACAGGCGTGTGGTGGGTGGATGGAGAGACCCTGGCGTCGGTCGGCCAGGACGCGAACACGCGTCTCTGGACCCTGCCCTGCTAGACCCTCGAGACCCTTACTGTATTGCACTACGATACACTCAGTACGGCACATATGGATGGATTCTACGTGAATACAGAAACCTATGGCGACTTTGAATCACTGTCATTTTGGATTATGTTCGACTGATTTTTTAAAACCGTCGTGCCAACTAGAAGTTGAAAAACAGATGTAGTAGAAGATCTTCCTCAATCGGTCCTTGGAAATACAGTAAAGGGATCCAGATATACTAGTATTAGTGTTTTATATATTATGTAATAATAATATAATTATGATTAATGGTATAACACGAGAGTTTATTAGCGTATACAAAAATATAACTAACATATTTATTTTCGCTTATGTTTAAGTTGTAAAAGTGTTCATGCCAGTTTGTTTAAATTAATTAACTAACCGGAGTGGAAAAGTGCATTTTTTATTATTAACTTAGTTTTTTTATACTAAATTATTATTAAAGTAAATTATCGTTTAAACAGGCACAGATTACTAAAAAAGTTTGCCTATGGTAAAAATAACTACAATAGAAGTTGAGTATGAGTACAGGCTGATCACATTTTATAATGTGTTGCCGTGCCCAAAAGTATATAGTAATTCTCTGAATAATATCTTTAACTTTAAACTTGATTGTTATTGTTAATAACACAGGTTATAAGACAAGACATGTAAAGACATTTGATATCTTTACGACACTTGTCTTATTAGTAATGTATCACTGGTTTTTGTATATTTGTATTCAACAATTTTCATAGTAATTCTTGTCTACCCCGAAAATTAAAAAATATAGGAACAAAACTGAGGCTTACCACGTTAGACATAACACTTTAGAGTGTCGAAAAGAT
>DWNJ01002744.1:0-10238 GCA_018250275.1 Udranomia eurus
TATATATAGGAGTGGGGTTATCCATCTTAAACAAAACAGCAGGCTTCCGACGTACACTATTTATTCTTCACACACTCAATCTTAATGAACTGTTTACAATTGTAATTGTCTATTACGTAACTATAATACTTTCACAATAATATTTTTACTCTTCTATTCATTCGTAACGCCTCCCGTGCCCCAAAACAAAACACTCCCGTCTTCTCTTTTTAAAGACCTGCGTTCCCGCCAATTCGTTCCCGCCAATTCGCGGCTCTATCTTTTTTAATATTAAACTGAGGGTGGCCTGTTTAGAATCAAAGCAATGGCAGCGCCGTCAAATACAATATAATACAATGACGAGAATTGCACGAAAATCTTGCTTATAATTATTATAGGAAACAATAACTACACCCCAAATGAAATAAAATAAAAAATAAGGTATAATCTATGCTAATATTGTAAATTCGAAAGTAACTCTGTCTGCCCTTTCACGCTTAATCTGCTGAACCAATTTAGATGAAATTTGGGAGGAAGTTTTTTTATATGGGGAATCGCCAATGAATTTATCCTGTTCTTACTTACCTATGATTATAGTATAAATTCTCTAATAATAGAAAAAAAACAAAATAATGTTTTTGAGTAATAATTCAGACATCTAAGTGAAAACCTATGAAAACACGTAACAGACGTATTTGAGCGCTTACTCAAAGATAAATATTAAACAGCGGACTGGAAATTCAAATAATGTATATACACACCTATTATGCCAACATACGATAAATTAAACACATCGTTTCTAGTTTAATTACGGCTTTGTTGTAGGGATACACACCTACTTACATTTGCAAATAAAAATTGAAAAAGTCAACGTGTAACTGTTTTAGCTGTAGTTAAATGGTAGGCAACTAGACAAGTGTTCGTATTACAATTATAAAAAGGGTGATGTAAGTTGTTGTGAAGAGTATCCATTTAATGATATTAAATTCTTATTGCTAGTACAGGCGGTTTAATGATTACAAAGTATCTTATTTATGTCACAAATCTGTAAAAAAATATGACCAAGCAATCATTAGATTGCCCTAAGCGCGTACGACAGTCCAGGAGACAGTAAAATTAAATATGTGAGTGTAGGGTTCCATATTAGAATGCTACAACGGAGCAGATTACGTTTATCTTATTTGCCAAAATCTTAGCTCTTACGAAATTATACATCGTACTTAGATTATTATATACAATTGATACACTTATACGAGTAATGATTCATACCTAAACTTAACAGTACGCACTTAGCATGAGTCGCTATAACCAGTTGCATTTGTAAGAACACATTTAACCACATTCGACGCTATGTATTTAATTACTTTTCATTTAAATTTTCGTATTTTATAGTATAATTTAACAAATGTAGTATTTCGATATTCTTGTTAAATGTGGAAAAGCAAGCAAATAAAGAACAAACTTACCCCTCGGACTTGTAATGTATTTTTTATAAGAAGGTAGATGATGCGTTATTGACGAAACTAAATAATTATGTGTACTCTTTCTACAACAACAGTGCATCCAATTTCCAAGGAAAAGTATTTAAGTCACTTAATTTGAACAAGTGTTACACGTGTATTTCATTTATCTATGTTAATAATAATAAGAGTTTTTCGACGGAATGTACGTAATGTAATACATGATGATAGTTGGTTTTTATTTCTTCGACCATGGTGACAAATTATTAAACGAGTATGCAAGTAACTTTATCATCAACACTTTCGTGAGTACTCTTATATGTATATTATCCCTAGTTTTTTTTCTTAAGAGTGAGGTTTGTTATATACATATAGAAACTTAAAACTGCTTAACTGAGGTCAAGATTGGTGGTATCCGTGCCCAAGCATGGTTAATACTGCACAACTCGCGTACAGAGCCAATGCCTAAGAAACGGAGAATGCTACCCGTCCACCACTATGCTTAGAATCTTCACACTAAGGTGGACTGCGTAGGTATTGGGATACGTGCGCAAAAAACTTTCAGCTTTTGTATTATGACGAAAGTCAGGCGACGATGGGCTTATTCTCTATATAGTTATGAACAGCTTAACTCTCGTTCGGGATAGTCCCACTAATTTCGAATCGAAATGCTGTTAACTTGTGAGTCTAGTTTAGGATAACTCTTTCCTCCGGATCTACATAGCCCAGTATGCTTCGTAGGTACATATTAAAGTGTCTTCGCATCATCAAAACAATAATGAGGACAACCAGTTTCCTTTATTTAACCTAAACACTCCAATATTTACTTTAAATTACTTAATTTCAGACAAGGACCATAAAAACACATTATAAAATAATACATATGTAGGTATAAAATATTCTTTGTATTTATTTTCGAAATTATTGGTGCATATTAATGCAATGTAGAAGTCTTATAGACTATCAATACAAGTGTCCTCTTATGAATCGTAGTACTCAACCCACTGATAAGATAATCACTTAAAACTTATAAACAATTATCAATTTTGAAGTTTTTATTACATACTCGTACATACAATATTAAGTTTGGGTTAAGTATATGTCTAACGGGCCATTTTAGAGGCATACAAATGGGTACTTTATGTGATGGCCCAGGTAAAACACATAAATGATTTTTTACAAAATCATCCAAATGTACTTTTGGCGTAATTAAAGCTGTTACAGCTTTAATACTAGAATACATAAAAAACATTTCAATTTGTTTCGTTAACATATTGTTTACACGCCCATCGTAACACGTAACGAATTTACTTTGCGTATGACCGTTCGGTGCTCTACTAAAACGATACTACCTAATATAACCTTTACATTTTTTCGTCCACTAAATTAGTTATTTGTTACAGATTCAAAATATGGAATACTAGATAATTATGTAAAATAGGTTAACTATACGAAGTTATCATTATAATATACAGATTAGCGTTACAACTGGATACCTAATAACATCTAACAATGAAGATACCAGATTACAAAACGTGTAAGTTTACACTTTGACAGGACTTGTATATGTAGGTATATAAGAGTATAGTAAATGTTTTAAGTTATTATTACAAGCCATAAAACATTGACTTGCCTCAAAGCTGAAAAACTAATAAGCCATTATTCGCTATCTACAAGGCAAATATCATTTTAGATTATCGGAAAAGCAAGATAATGCCCCAATGTATTTGTAAATAAATAAAGGCGCTCTTTAATATATATATTTTTTAAATAAAATTTTAAATAATTTCTAGCCAGAAGAAAATTGAGGTCTTGGCTGGACAAGAGGACTTTTAGACCCCACAAGTTACGAGGCGCCCTCATGGGGTGTCTGATATCCATCGTTATAGCTGAAGTGGCGTGCTACAAAATGCTACTGGGTATAGTGAAATCAGGAGATCTGCCCTCTTATGTACCCGGTAAGAAAAATATTCTCATATAAATCTGTCAATTTACATATGCTTCTATCGATTTTGAGCACGCTCCCCTCACCTTTCACCTCATTTACCTTAGAGAACTCTATTAAGAACTTTCTCAGGATATATGAGCTTGAAGATAAATGTATGGTATATATTGCTTAAATTATTACGTTTCTATAAATTATATATTCTCTCTTTATAGATTTAACAATAGTAGTGATGTCTATACTTGAAACAGTGATATCCCCTTTCGTTTCCTGGTTCGGTTACCAGCGCCGCAGGACCATGATAGTTTTTATGATTCCTGTGCTGGCAGTTATCCTGTTCTCCTGGTTGTTTATGCCGGAAATAATCCAGAAAGATGAATCGGGTAAGACTCATTGGTGTGTCATAAGTCGGAGTTTAGGGAATGACTGAATACTATATACATGGGAAATGAATAACGGTGGAACGTTAAGCACTTTAAGTCCTGTACCATCGCATCATTAAGGTGCGGGGATAACACACCCAATATTACGTCATACTGATAGATTTTGTTTCATTACTATACGAGCTTGTACCCTCGGCAAGCTATTAATATCTCCCTTGTGAACAGAATGTGTATACAAGTTTTCAAAATAATCGGTTAAGTAGATATTTAAGACATGATAGCGTAAGAAACAAACCCACATTCACATTATTTTTTTATTTAGGATGGGTAGGATATATAGGATTCATTTTTTCTATGTGTTCTTGCATTTTCAGAGTTTTGCCACGGGAATAGCACAGTGCACACGGGTAAATTGTCCCAGGCGTCTGCAATAACACTAGCCACAGTTCTCGCCACCGGCGTGGTGTCCGTGGTCGCCAGGATCACAATCTGGTGTCATGGGTTCGCGTACATCGAAGAGCATGGCCCAGATAGAGTCACTGTGCACTTAGGTATGTTTATATATTAATGTCAATATTGTTTATCAGTTAGTTAGCAACAAGCACCAGTTTGTTTTATATGCCTATGCCAGTATTTTTTTGTAACATTGAGATGGGTTTGTTATCTGTGTGAGTGTAGTAGTTGATGACAAGTAGTCACTGCCGCCCGTGGACATTTACATATGTTGAAACATCCCGTTGAAGTGAATATGCTTTGTTGTTTTCCTTCCTTTCCTTCAAATCAGAACACAGCGGCTTATTTATTTAATGTACCAAAAAAGTAGACACTACTTGAACAATGTTGAACAAACATAATGGTGATGGCGGTGCCACCCTTTGCAAACCACGAAGTATCTTCAAGATACATAGGAACTTCAAAGATTTTCGTTTTTTTACAAAGCATTTTAATAATAACTTTAATCATTTATTTTACTCGGTGTTAATTTATTAGTATTAAGCATGCTACTAGAGAGTACATCCTATTGCCGCTTGGGCGATTGTTTATATCTTACTCGTGTCTCAGGCATCCTCATAATGGTCCGAGTGTTAGTCCTGGCGCTGGCCTACCACGGGGTGCTGATGACGGTGAGCGTAGGCCAGGTCATACTGCTCTCCGTGGGATTACTGGTCCAGGCCCTTCAAATATTATACTACATGCCCTCCAGCACGCTGAAGTACCACGACAGACCGAAGGTGTCTGAAGAGGACAGAAGTGAGTTTTGTATTTGTTCTTTTATATCTGACGATAAAGAAAAGGCATGCAGGCCACCTGATGGAAAGTGGTCACCGCTACCTATGGACATTTGCAACACCAAGAGAGTATCCAACGCCTCTTCAGCTTTTAAGGTAAACTTTTTTCGCGGAGAGATTTTGTCCCCAAATTGTAGCATTCATTGAATACCTCATGCCCATTTGACCAGAATTGACCTATAGAAATAATATTGTTTGGCGGAAATGTTTTGCAAAAAAAGTAGGTACATACATACCCAGTCACGTAATTCTACACTGAGCTATTATCTAGTTTGTGTAATATAGGATATAAAGATAAGATACACATATCTATTTCGTGTAGGTATTATTTTATCGCGATTGTATCTTACAAGGATAAGTTCATCTTAAAATTACTACCCTACTTAGCCTTGTAGACAATTTATCAGTACCTGTTTAATATAAAAAAAGATCTAGATGTTATCATTAGGAAAAAATGTTATCATTAGACATAACCTTTGAACTTCCTAACAAAACTTAAATAAGTAACATTAAATTTGTTACACACATACATCAATGATATATAAATAGAAACGTTGTAGTCATATTTTAATATACCATTGCTTAAAATTCTAATGATTTAGATAGTTGTTTCATAAATAAAATAATAAATAGCAGTCATATAAGTAACATATGAAACATCAATGCTATTTCATTTCCTGCGTTACGGTTATATAGACTCGTGTGACTTTTTAATGTCGAATGTGTAATTTGTAGGATGTAGGTATAATAAACACAAAATGTGTAAACACAAGTTATTACACTCTTTTTTTATTTGTGACTGTGTGATTAATAATTTTGAAATGAGTCATAAGTCCTTCTATCTTATCACTACAGAATTGTTTAAAGGTAATAAACAAGGTGAGGTCAATAAATAATTAGGTCTGACCGACAATGGCATTTTCATGTGCGTTTCCGTTACATTATGCTGACTGCCTAATGCTGTTATCTGAGGGTATGCCGCACTGCCGTGCTACCAGATTTTCCTTGGCCTTGGGCCAAGTGGACAAAAAAGCGGACATGGCTAAACCATTCTTTTCTCGAAGAAGTTCAGACCCCCCGTTTTCGACCTCCTATAACTTCGTTGTGGATAAAACTAGAAACCTAAATCCTTATTATAAGAGGGCATTGTATACACACGATATATTTAAAATTTCATTAAATTTGAACGAGTAGTTTAAGAATTATAACTAGTCAAAGTTTCTTAATTTTGTCACTCACTCACAGACTGGCTGACTGACTGACCGATCATCAAATGTCTAAGGCACTACTAGAAGACATAGAAGCTACATATTAGATTACAAGTAGAGTTTAGTGTATAAATCAAGGAAAAACGAAAAACTAAAATATATATTGTTTCGTCCAGTTTTTTAGATACACCAACTGCATCGCAGTTTTTAGATATAGCAACTGACTTGACAATCGCATAAAACGATTTAATTTAATATTAAGTTTTCATGCGATGACTTTATTTATCTATTTATTTACACATCTCACAACTGTTTACGGTAGAAAAACTGAGTTGCAAGTGGTTATTTTACAAGTTATGTTTTTGATGGTATATTTCATGATATAATTGAAAGTATCTTAGGTTGGTCTATGACTTCTTACGATTACGACAATAAAGCTATATGGCAGAACATGCTCAAGACCCTTCCCGCTTATGGGAAGAGACTCGTGGCACGCACTGGCTCATAAAATGGCTTGGCAATCAGAATTAATACTTATTCAAGTTTGTAATATAATTCAATTTGGTTGCAGATTTCCTCGCAAGCACTTGGAGGGTGCTGTCCGACCGATCAGCTCTGTCCCTGATCGTGTCCGTGAGCTTGCTGTCAACAGCTTTGTGGGGCTACGGCTACTATTCGGTTGAAATAGTAAAGGTATATTTTGTTTTGCATTCTGCAACCCAATGCAAAGTAAAGAATGCAGGGGTTCCATAAATTTTGCAGCTGTAGAAGTATTTCGAAATGAAAATATTATAACTGTTATTATGTACGGTGGCAACGTAAGGCGTGGACTACCGCCTACGGTCGCCTGGGTAGATGGCTGATTTCTCCTTTACAATCGGTTTTCTTTCCACATAAAATTCGAGTCTTGCCCAGCCGCTGGTTATAGCTATCGCTTAGATTTCTCGGGCCAAGATGTTATCGGTTCATGTGTCCAACAATGTTTGTGGCGTACACATGGCGGATATACGTCATGTGTCGACAAAATTCAAATCAATCGCCGCTAGCGAAAAATTAATTAAAGAATATAGGTAGAATAAAGTCACGAATAAGTGATAATTGCTACTGATTGTTTCAGGTTAAATTCCTTATACTACAAAACAACAGTGCTATGGTGCTCGTCATGGAAGAATTCCAATATTTAGTCATTTTGATGTCAGTTCTGGTAAGTTGGCGATGATTACTGTGTTTTATATTTGTTTTACTTTTACGACTTGACTTCAGAGGCACTGTTACACACTATAATAGCAAAGTTCGGTTTCCGACCTTCTGGTTTAAAGTGTGCGGTAAAAAAGAGAGGAGAGTATTTGACGTTTCTACTTAGTCCTCAAGGGTATTTGTTGTCGACTTCATACAGGGTGGATGACTATTTAACGCCAGTTAGTTTGAAAGATGTACGTCTATTCTCCATTCCAGTACATTGGGCTGAAGTGGTCGGCGCCAATCCAGGCCCAGTTTTGTAAGCTGAGGGCGACGAAGCAGGCTCTGACCATGAGCATGTTGTGTGCTGCTATGTTTCTGATCCTGGGGCTTACTGTGGTATGCGAGAAGGGTAGAGTCGCTGGGCTAGAAGACGCACATTACACCAATCCGCGCTGCAGTTTGGACTGTGGGTGAGTGGATATTTGGTAGCGAGTTTTTTCAAGCTACGACCGCACTCAGAGACGTTTAATGGTTAACTAAAGTGTCACATCTATACATAATGCTACTTAAACTTGGTTCATTGAAAAAATCGCTAACCAAACGTAATAATCTCGTAACGTAAACCTGTTTGAGGATATTCTGAATATCAAAGGGATTTGATAATTGTTATCATGTTACATTTAGTTGCTATCAGTGACATTGGCAACACCAAATATTTGGCAATACCTACGATAGTTCCTTGTTACAGATATAAGGGCTATCATAACCAATTATATTTATCTGGGGCAATACCTTTTTTATACAGCATTGATATAGGAAACGAGGTTGCAGTAGTGCTAAGTGGTACCTGCCGTCCATGGACATCCTGTAATCACCTCAAGCTTCGACTAACATTGTTGATTGAAAGACAAAATTAAAGTTCTTCCTTAGCTCGACTACACACAGAGGGTTCAGTTGGAACGCTTCGGTAAAGTAGAAATAGGTATACCTATTACTATTCTCTGTTACCTTACAGTTGTGAAACAAGATGGACGGAATTCTCATCAGTCTGCGTAGTAGACGACATGACGAGCTACCTGTCCCCGTGCCAGGCTGGCTGCGGAGGCGTCGAAAATGATGGGGGGCTTACGTTAGTTATTGAATTTTGGTTTTAATTTCTATTTAGTAAGATTTTCTTTTATAAAATCAATAGGACACAGCAGAGAGAAAATCTTTTTTAAACATGTATTATTTAGTCGTACATACATATATTCGTATTGCCACGTACTGATGGCAATGGTTCACGGCAAATGGCAAGTCCACATGTACATGGCATGTGAGAAAACTAAAGTTAGACACGTGCTCCCATTTCCATCTTAAATATTACTTTAAAAGTAATTTAAGACTAAGAAAGGTTTTGTTCGTTCATCATCGTTCGTTCGTTCGACATCAGTAAATGTTCTGCGGTAGATTCTAATTATTTAATCGACGTGTGTATTTCGAAGTGGGTCGAGATTCCAGTAATTAACCAAAACCTAGGCCTGCATTAAGAAGTGACACGTTAAAAATCTCCTACTATTATGCAAAAACTTTTTAAAGCTCTTGTTTTGCTTACTTGCTTGCAGAACTGGATACTTTTGGGCTTATGATAAGACTCCTAATATATGTATCTGTGCAGGGTGTACAGCAACTGCACGTGCGCGGGGGGCGCGCGCGCGGTGCGCGGCGCGTGCGGCGAGCGCGCGTGCGAGTCCTCGCGCACGCTGCACCACGTGCTGTTCACCCTGCTGCTCACGTTCGGTGGTGAGTGGCGCTTGCTGTAACGGCACTTTATTCATGTGTTTTTTTTTAAGGTTACAGAAAACGTATCGAAACGGCTACTTATATATTGTTTTCTAAAGAAAAATCAACTATGAATAAAGAAAACGAAACATAATTTTAAGAAATCAAGCAATGTTTTGTACCAAATATTCAAGTGAATAGTTTTGTTAGAAGTCGTTTAGATTAATAGCATTTTTCAAAGCTTGACATTTCCACGTATCTTACAAATCAGTGAAGTAATTACTTCAACAAACATAAAACCGAATCTGGAGCTGTCCGGTA
Organism: Udranomia eurus; assembly: GCA_018250275.1. Classification (NCBI taxonomy): domain Eukaryota; kingdom Metazoa; phylum Arthropoda; class Insecta; order Lepidoptera; family Hesperiidae; genus Udranomia; species Udranomia eurus. Next base: position 9,529 of record DWNJ01002744.1, read on the forward strand.
TTACTTTTAGGTTGTCCGATACTAAGGACCCCTAAATGTATGCAAAGAAAATCCCTATCCATACTGTGTATTATGAATCGCTAAAAAAATCTGTGAATAAAATAGGAACAACAAACAATACTAACAATAATAAGTAAACTCCTATTCCTCCTCTCCCCCTATTCCTCTACTCCTATTGTTAAGGTCTAGCTTAGCTGGCTAGCTCTTTGGTGTGCTCTCCAGTGACTGATTTACCCTATTTGTGCCTTAAAGGTCTGTCCACGCTGGATACAGGTCAGCACACCATACACCATGTAGATGACTCATGACTTGTACCTTATCATTTGGTGTGGCATCTGATCGCTGAGAAGGTGGATAAAAGTGATATGATTGTGATTTTAAAACTATAATACAACATATAGATTACGGATGAGTCACATTACAGATAAGATGTTATCGCGCGGTACACCGTACGCACGCACTGAGCGGGATGGGAGCAATACGTTTTTTAGTATATAATGAAATTAATGAATTTAAAAAGCAGATAAACATAATTAATAATTTATAACGTATACAACACGTTGTAAATTATTGATTAATTGTGACAAATTTAATTATATTTATTTTAAATTGTTGGACATGACTATAAAAATATTATTACTTTATATACTGTTCATTTAATTTAATTTTCAAATTAATAGCATTATAATAATAATATTTTTATAGTCATG
>DWNJ01002745.1:0-10238 GCA_018250275.1 Udranomia eurus
CTGAAATAGGCGGTGGTGCCTCCGGAGTCAAACCGTAAGAGGTTCTACCATCAATAAAGTTCAGGGTAGTAGTTCAGGGTTGCCTACAATAAATGTCAGAGAGTCACGAGTAGACTTTGTTGGATTTACCACTGCCATCCACTAGGATCGTTGGAACACCCCTACTTGGTTGTAAAACATTTCTGTTTATTTCTTACACACGATTTTCACGCTTGCCGCGCGACAACGGAATCTCAAGTCACCGTTGTGTAACAGTTGTATCAGACGATTCCAACAGATTGTAAAGCCTTGTGCACTTTGATCTTTAGAATAAAAGCTTAATAACGAACTCGTTTTAACAAACGAATTAAACCGATATCTTAGTTCAGTGAATGAATACGTAACTATTGCAACGCCTCTTTTACAACCCTTAGGATTAGAATTTGTATCTATCCCTATCCAATAATCAATAGAATTACTCGTATTAGACATTACATTGGCTAATAGTTTCAGGGCCGGATTCGGAGGTCTGGAGGCCCCAGAGCTATAATAAAAAAGCGGCCACAAACACAATAATGGACATATTATAAAATTCTAGAATACCTATTACTAAGTTTGAGCAAATGTTGTCGGTAAAATTGTGAAAAACATATTATTTTTCACTATTGTGGGGACCCAGACCTGTGGAGGCCCCGGAGCTCTAGCCCCGCCTGCCCTTCCCCGAATCCGGCACTGAGCAGTTTAAAAAATGGTAACTACTACTAGTCATCGCATTCTGTAATAATTAACATGCAAAACTATGAAGGACTGAAGAGTCCATACCCAAAAACTAACTTTGTATGAATACTGTAATACCTAATAAGTATTAATAACATTTGTTCACATTAATGAAACTGATATTTACCTCCGAAAGAAAATATTGACTTTATAGCTTAAGTCGCGACTCACTTCAGTGTCACATTATTTACCTTCAACAGTGACTTTTAAACCAGAGTGGAACCCGCCTTACCGCAAGAACATAATTGACGCATCAACGAACTCTAATTGGACGGAGCCGATTACCTACAGCTTGTGGAGTAATTAACTACATAATGGAACCTTTCACACCGTTTACACACTCATAATACATCTAATGGGTTAGTGGTGATGTGGGATATAGGCATAGATTATACAGGCATACTCTCAAAGTGCAGGAATATATTCGTAATTATACTTTACTCATTTTGCCCGCAAAGCTAGGCATTTTACAAGTAGTAGGATTTGTTTTTATATTATGTTGATCCTAGAAATATGAATTTTACCCGATTCTTTTTACTGGGTGCTGCAGGCGGAGACAAAACAAAATTTTAGGAACATATGAAAATTTTGTCATCAAGTCAAATATATAAATGTACTTATTAAATTTGTAACACACACCACACAACAACAATGTATAAAGTATTGTAAAAATTTTAAAACAAATAAAAATTAAAAATATTAATCTGGATACATCATAAAAATACATGAACCTTACACAATTTTGCGAACAACAAACCAACTTTGTTTCGTTTTATTTAGTCACCGTATTTCATATGTGTTTCGACATAAATTTAATAAGCAAATAAGTCACATTGTAGAATCCGCAAGGATTTAACTTTCTCTGGCTACGAAAAGAGACTCGTGTTATCTCAAGTCTTATGGAAATATTCGAGTCGTCGTATGAAATACAAACGAAATTTTTTGCAAACTTCTCTTCTATGAATATTTATTGGCTCTTTATTTTTTATATATTCCAATATGGTTAACCTTTCTTTTGGAATTTGGAGTATACTTACTACGCTGCCCCAGTATGTAATGGTTGATTGATGTGCAAGTTACTGTTACTGTCACTACCAAGTTACTATCTCGGCGTCGTGGGTACCATGGACAACACACTTGTCTCTGACAAATAACAAACACTAAGAACGAGAATAGAAATTTAAATTAATCAAGTAAGTTATTAGTATTTGTTTATAATATCAATAATGATAGTGGATAGGATAATTTATATGGTTCTTAGTCGTTTGAAATAAAAAAAAATCTGTCTAGCTGGGAATCGAACCTAGGAACCTTCTAACGGCAGTACGGCAGCAGATGAAAAAAATAGTGCGGCTGGTTCGGTAAAAAAGGGAAGTCGAGGTGTATACTTCAGTGTGTTGCTGCGGCTTACTGAGACTCAGCCGTGTGCCGCACTCCGCTGGATTCCGTAGCAACGGGCATAGCCGCAGACATTCGCTACAGCGGTACCCGTCGTACACCTACTGAGACGCCTCTCAGCAGGTGTACTACACGTATTAGAGGGTAATTTCCAGATACCCCTTGGCTTACTGAGTATACTGCGGACCTCCCCACCGAATCGGTCATTCAAGTTTGTTATATTGAAAGCGTTTGAAAAACTCCAATAGCGTGATTCAGGTTCTGCAAAAATGTGAAGGTAGAACTGAAAATTGTGAATATATTATTAAGAACTACCCTCTTAAATATTGACAATGTCATAAACGTCATACGTCAACAAATATCATATTCACAATGTTATTTTTCTATGTCTAGTTTCTCTAAGTCTTTATTGAAAATTTAAAATATTTACCTTTGATATATATAACTGGCCAGAAAAATCGTTTGATAAAAGAATGATTGCGGTGTCTTCTGCATAAAATAGCAGGTTCAGTTACATATTTTACAATGTCTGCCTCGATAAATACGCAATATAACAGTATTGAAAAATATAACGTATGAATTCATCAGACGCTTGCAGACGCAACTCATACAGATGTATGGAGCACAAATTCGATTCTATACAAGTAGGCACCGATACCCGCGTCTGAGTTGAACGTAACATTATTCGCAATATCTAAGACGAACAAATAAGTCCATTAAACGTTGTTTATGCTCGTAATCCGTGACTAGCATGAATGTCAAGTTCGGGGCGCGGGCCGAAATCGAAATGGTGGTTATTTGTCTAATTCAATCTAGCGATCTAACTACTTGGTGGTATGCCAGCGTAGTCATAAACAACTGACATGAACTTGTTTTGCCCCAGCGGCGACGGCGCGACGACCGTCGGGGACTCCTTGTACTTTCATTTTAAGATCACAAACAGCGCCGTAGCCCATATGTATGTTCGGGCTATTCAATTGTATAATCCGTAGTTAGCGATTGGCGATAATTTGCGACTTTAAATTACGACTTACAAATTAGTGTCCAATCCACCTGATGGTAAGTGGTTACTGCCGTCCACGGCCTTCAGTAATCGACCCAAGTTAGGATCGGCATTTCTTAGGTCGACCACAGATTCGTTGCCCTAAGAAGCAAGATGGAACGCCTCGGTTAAGTGTGTCTCCCTCCCACCATCACCACTCCCTTCAAACTAGAACACAGCAGCAAAAACACTTCTGTTATAAGGCAGAAATTGTGTGGCGGTGATGACACCGGAGTAGAACCACCGAATGTTCTACCACTATAAACGTAGTGTACTCATAAGCAAGTTACGTGAATTTGTTTTGTCCTGAAGGCGACGGCGCGCCGACCGTCAGGGACTTTTTGTATTTTCATTTAGCTTACGATCCCAAACAGCGCCATAGCCCATGTCTGTTTGATACTCCCCAACTCTCTACTACTCAATCGTTTCGCCTCTTGTATAACCGTCAGTAGTTTTCGATTGGTGATATTTTGCTACATATAATATCTAATGTTTCTATAGTTATTGCGTCAATACATAAAAATAAAATTGAAGTGTCTGTTTGTTATTCCGAATTTCCAACAGCTTTTCACTAAATGCGAATACGATTGTATATGCATTTATTTCTAATGATACTTTTATATAACGGTACACTTATATAAAAAAGTAAAGTACCGTATACTTATATCAAATAATCAATTTGAATAAAAATGTCTGTCTTTTCCTTCGGGCTAATTTCTGAAACGGCTGGATCGATTTTAACTGGATTTTTACAGCCAGTTCTTAATCAAAGTACGATGCCAAACAGCGCCATACTATGTTTGAGCTACTCAGTTGTTTCGCCGCTTGTGTTATCGTTTACAGTAAACAATAAACAATAGTTTGCTACATATAATCACTTATGTTTCTATATTTATTGCGCCAATTATTAATAAAAGTAACTACAAGCTAATAAATATACCTAGTAAGGAAGCAGGCAAGGTCTCGCGGCTGATGAGAATCGTTAACGGTCGTAAGTTGGACGATAGCGGACGAGATTCAAAGATTATATTATTAATTAATGGTGAATCACGTCATATGGAGTTACATTGGATGAATTAAAAAAAACTTTTTCTTGCCATTCCATAGTAGCACTGTAACGGAGCGCCGTCGTATAAGTTAAAAAAGTCACCCATAAAAGATACTTTATTATAGATCTTGTACTTGTTCCATACGGTTTTGATATTCGCCCATCGTAAGTGATCAATGCAAGCACTTTTTTCTATCAGCAAATTATCTCGACCCCCAAGTTGTTTTGATCATCTCAAGGTTTACGCCTTCCTACGGTCTATATATCACTATTAATGGAACATAACTAAGCTACTACAGGTTTAGTTCCATTTGCTCTTACGCAAACATCGTAAATAAGGACAATGGGTCCCGCATCCACTGTTACGTCTCATCTCTTCAGTACCTTTCTCCTTCGTTTACATTATTGTTTCTATCTGACTACTTTGCTCCCATCGGAATGTTAATGCTATACTGTATCTATTTTCTTGTTACTGATTTTTTTGAATTCTGAAATTAAGTTACAATTATACACAATTAACCAAAAAGCTAAATAATAATTATATACTTAACGTTTTTAAATATTACCAATTAAATATTTTCGCAACTCCATAGGTGAATGTTGCCATGCAATAATGAACCAGGTAGGCAGTATTAAAATTGACCCTCGTCTATCAGTCGAAAACAAACATAAAAGTTAATGAAGGGAACCTTTTAAAGATTACCTTTTCATTTTTGAAGCCGTAGTAGGCACGTGTGATGGTAATTGTTGACATCGGTTCAGTTAAAATTCGTGTTCGAGCACGCTGCAAACAGATTATATTATAAACGTTTAATGAATTATTTTGCCATCCAATTGTGAAAGGTATTTTATTTTTGTATATATTTATTAAAATTGTGTGGTGATCATTATTTATGTTACTCTCGTAAATTAATGATTACATTAAAATTGACAGCGTCATCTAAAGTTTCATTAGAACATTTTACACTACCCTTAGTCGGTAGTCGATAAAATAGTAACTGTGAATAATTTTTAGGTAATGAAATAATAATTTAGAATCGGGAAGAAAATAAAGAAGAAGTGGCAGAGTATGCTCCAGGCCTTATTCGGTTATAGAAAGAGACGATGACAAACAGGACAAAAAAAAGGTTTGTAACCGCAGAAGCTTCGAAACGCAAAAAGCGGAGTATGTAGTCAAGACCCAATTAGAACAATATTTTCGGTACCAGTCGAAAAACCAAAAAAAAATGGTTCGTATCGGTTTTAAAAATCTATATCTATACACATAATAAATCTGCAAGTGATTGATGTCTGTACATGGAAGACATCTAAGAGGAAGCCATTTTAGGGGTCTTTATTTAAAGAATAGAACCCAAAAAACGCCGCTTGGGCTACTGCCGCTATGACTCAGGTTGTGGCGGTGATGCCTCCGCAGTCGAACCATGAACTGTTCTACCACAGTCAATGCCTTCCGAAGTCGTCGTTCAATCTTTCGAAGTCATGTTGCCTTCAATTCTGCAATGCGTGCATAGATTCAACAGTAATTTACATTCGCCAAGTGCTTTAGCACAAAATTTGATTGACACTGCATCCTTATCTAAACAAGAAACTCGTAATAATGTGTCCTTCTATCTTATCAGCGTTCCGCAGTTGTAGTCGACAAAAACTAGTGTCCATATCTATTGCAAACGTGGGATAAGATTTTCGTACCTATTTTGTACTGTTCCTTGGCAGAAAACATGTGAAAGCAATTTATTTCTTACTAGCTGGTCCGGCGAACTTCGTACCGCCTCCCAGTCCCCGTCCCACAACATTTATATTTATGAATGATTTTTAAGAAACAGTGAAGCTCACCACAATACATCAGTGAAAGCCGCATTCAAATCGGATCAGCCGTTTCTGAGATAAGCGTGCACAAACGCACAGACAAACAGACAATAATCCTAGAAAACATTTTTTTGGGTTCTATTCTTTAAATAAGGACCCCTAAAATAGTTTTTTCTTATATATTTTCCATGTACAGCAATCACTTTCAGATTTATTATATGTCTGAAATAGATGTACTAGAAGACCCAGCGATTTTCGTACTACCCGATAATTAATGTTGTGTTGAGGTTGACTAATTACTCATACATAATATTTAGTAATTGTATTAATAAGTTATTATAGTCTACATGTTGCCGAGACCTTATTAGCTTTTGCTATACATATAACTCCAAACGAACGAAAGCCGGACAACTACCCACAGACAAAAAAACAAAATGAATTATTTTAGTTTATGTTACTTGAATAAAGACCTCTAGGGGTATTTTTTGTTTTTATTCAACGTACAGAATTGAACTCTTCTGCAGTTTTATTGTGGTATACATTATGGTTCCTATTATAAGTCAGATATTGATGCAACGGCGGTGTAACTCCGGATAATAATCAGCTTAACAGGAACATTATTTCTGCTTTATAACAGTAGTCAGGGAGACATGGTAATTTGAGATGATCCTTAGTCCTCAGGGGTAGCAACGGATTTATGGTGGACCTAAGAAAGAACTTCGATCCTATCTTGGGTCGATTACAGGTGTCCACGGGCGGCAGTGAGCATTTGCCATTAGGTGGACAGCATGCTCGTTTGCTACGTCAATGGTATAAAAAAATACAGAGTAGTACCAGAGATAAGACCGAGATGATTACATCGGTCTCTGTACAAAACGAAGTTTTTTTAACTACTAGCATGTAAATACTAGTAATTTTGTTAACCCCCCAGCTAAGCTCGGCTTGTGTTAGGAGTGGGTACACGTCACGTGCAATGAGGGAGAGGATCGAACACCCAAGACCTCTCGGTGAGACACCACCCATTGAGCATTGCCGCTTCGCATTTCATTAATCCTGTTGTATGTGTCCCGTTTTGTGGGTATCGTGCAGTCACTCCACAGTTCACGGGTAAGCGGGATCGCATCGGGTATGTAGCTATTTTAATTTCCGGTTCTTGTGCTCAGGCTTCCAAGACTCGACGTGCTATAATGATGTGGTACGTAGCTCCACTATTAGAAATATGAGTAGGTATGTCATATAGATAAATCAAGTGTTTTATGCTACACACTAGAGATTCTTAAGTCGATTCTGGGCCCACTTCTGCGTACTTGCTGAGTATAGGCATCTCATATCTACAGTATTTATACTACTCAGTCTGGATACAAGTTTGGAGGAAACCAAATTCGATGGAATGTCGGAAATCTAAGCGACAATATCTCAATGGGTAAGGTCGGACTTACGATCGAGATATTGTGAGTTTGATCCTCACTTCCCCATCGTGAACACCAGGCCGACCACAACCACACGCATTTGAGCTAAGCTGGGGTATCGTAAAAACACTCAGAATTTGTAGTAGTCAGAATTTGACTCCCATCAAGAATTAAGGATCAAGAATCATGTTTTTATTCATACTGCCACTGACAATACAACTGATTTATCGAAATATTCACTATGAACATCCAGAAAAATTGATTTAAGTATTGAAGTTCAATTTAAAAAAAAACAATGTTAAAAAATAATCTTTGATACATAATATACTAACTAACAATTACCATAATTATTCCACTGATAATTCAATTAATTGTTAGTTTATTTGCTTGTGTGAATTGTTCAAAGACATGTTCATCTCATTGTTTGCGGCGGGATTATTGCTTTCCGGGGATTGTTTCATATCTAATTAATGACATAATGAAAAAAAATATACACATTTATATTAAATTTCAGTACAGATATTGTAAATTTACTGTTTATTATATCATCTAAATGTTATTTTACGGTATTTTATAGTCTTTGTGATATAAAACACGCAACAAATAGCGCTATGGTATCGTGGAATAAAATGTAAAAATATATATTAAACAGAAACGTTTAGTTTTTAAAATTAGAATTCCAAGGCCGCCACAATAACACTACAATGGTCTATACGCTCCACTGAATCTGTAACCAAACCTTGATCTTTCAGGTGGATTCAGAAAAATAAACAAATATTTACAAAACTTACATCATTTCTGCTTTTCAGAGTGCTCCGTTTTGGTCGCAGTAACACATCTTTGAAGTCCAGTTTAACCTCATTTATGATGTTCGGCATTTTCACTAGTCAACACTTGTCCAATATTAGGAATTTAAAAAAATAAAATCGCAGTAGTTGGCGCGTGCTATCCCGCGCGCGTATCGACCTACTGACTCGTCGAGGTTGCCAAGTTTTCGTTTTCTATTTAGCCAGTGTGCTGTTTAATTTATTTTGCTTACATTCGTACTCATTACTGCAGACCGTTTGTATGTTAAAATTTTGGTAAGAGATACAATTTTACCAATGTACCGATTATTGACCGATGAGCATATTTTTTTTATTTTTAATAGAAATATTTTCCTTAACTTTTTATGCTGTTTATAAGGTTTATGATACGGACATTCCAATACATGTAGCAACTCTCTAACTTGTGGGTGAACTATAGGTCAGATGTTCCTTTGTGTTAAAAGCAATCAACGTAACTCACGAAAATCCTTTCATACAGAAATCCGCTCATAAATCAAATATTTTTATTATCTGTTACTAAGTTGACAATTTTTAATGATAAATTATAATGTTAGAAAAACATAAAAAAATACACTAAGGGGAGTTTTCTGCGTGCTGACAACACTGCACCATAAGCGTGACACGTGACGTCACAAGGGCGCACAGAAATAATCGTTTTCAGCCGCTAGGTGAAGGTTATAAAATCAGAAGTAACCGTGCAACTCCAATTTCTCTTCAAAAATATCTAGTTTTCCAGGGATCTTTGTATATACTTTGTATTGTGAAGAATTAATTTATATTTCTTTTATACCTATTGGTTATGTCATATATCAGCTGTTGAGGTCAGCGCATGCGCTACGGAAGTGAAGTAACGATGCCAAATTATTGGCATTGGAGGATGTAGGTCTAAAACAGGGTTTCTTGACTAGGCTACAACTAAATTAGGGTCGAAGTAGATTGGTGATTTCAAATGTATCATAGTTACGGCGCACTAGAGAATTGGTAGGAGATTGCCGTACTAGAAATCTTACTGTACTGTAGCGTATAGTAACGCTTTTTCTAAACTACGATTGTCAAACAAAATTTAACAAATTCAAAGGCAACAACATTATGTATATAATGTATTCCAAACTGATTATTTTAAATTCATTAAAAATAATATGTCATACAAATTAATCGGCGTATTTAAAAAACGAGCGTTGTCGGGATGGGCTCCTCATTGCCTGCGGTTTCAGAGCTGGTCGGTGTGGAGGAAGCTAAATAACAAAGACTATAAAGTTGAACTAAAAAATAAATTTTAAATTTACAAAATTGCACAGAATAAAAATCAAATAAAATTAAAACCCCAAAAATTTAAATTTAAAAAGTAATGCATTACGATATTTTACTTTTAATTGTTATAAGATTCTTCTCGTATCTTATAACAATTTCAAAAATATGGCTACTTGGAAGAGAACAAAAATTATTCGTACACGATGACACTACTAGCAACATTTAACCTTAAATCGCGAACACTGTTCGTTAATTTGTTTGCATCTCTCAATTAGTCCCTCCCTTTGTGTCCAGTGTTGAAAATTTTACATTGTAGTCAGTTGTTGATCTTTAGGAGATCGTTGATCGAAAATAGACCGTAAAGCGATAGAAACCACCGAGGAAGAAGAAAAAATATAATAACGCTGCATTTTGAGGGACGATCGTCGAGTTAGTTAAAGTACGTTAGTATAAATATGGGTGTTCTACTAAAAGGGGCGTGTTGGTTCCCGTAAACTGTTACACTTTTTTTCTTTTTTTTTATTACTGAGAGGTTGCAAACGAGCATACAGTACACCTGATGGTAAGTGGTCACTACGGCCCATGGACATCTGTTATCAACCTAAGACAAATTGGAAGTTCTTTTTAGGTCGGCCACAAATGCGTTGCTACCCCTGAGGACTAAGTTGGAACGCCTCGATTAAGTATGTCTCCCTGACCAC
>DWNJ01002746.1:0-10237 GCA_018250275.1 Udranomia eurus
TCATGCACACGCATGCAACAGCGTTAAACTACATCGCAGACGTAACGTATGTTTGGAATCTAGTAGAATTAAACCAAGTGGATCAAACAAGAAAGGAACAAAGGAAGCTTCCAGAGAATCGACAATTAACTAATCTAGGTATTTGAACTAATATATCAAGTCGTTATCATAAACGAATATCTTTATATAATGCCATACGATGTTTACCCGGTTGAATCATCGTCGCAATAGAACTTTTCTCGATTTAACTCAGGAGATACCACAACCACTATATCTGCCTAGTAACAGCAGTTTTACGACTATTGTGTTGTGATTGAAGAATGTTGTAAGAAACACATACACTAGCTTAGTCCTTACGGGTAAAAACCCTTTTATTGTCGGCCTCAGATACAAATTCAATTCTATTTGATTTGATTGCAGAATTTCTTGGGTGGTGATGACCAATTTCCATCAAACCATCAACGTGAACTGCATTATCATCTGCTACTAATTAAAAAAATAACACTAATGGCTCGGTGACTGATCTAATACAGCACCAAAAACAAACAAAATAATTCTACCACCTTTACAGGTGTAATGTACCAAAAAAAAGTTTTTTCCAAAAAAATCAAAAATCACCCTTAATCGCCCGAATGAAAGTTAAAAGGCACGAACACCGTAAAGGGGCTGCCAATTTTATAACGCGAAAAGTTTTTCCACGAAACACCTACCTACTGTGGACGGAAAAAGTGAATTTTCACAATATTGTCATGATTTATCATCCCTTGCCGGGATAACATGGAACTTTTTGTGACTTTAACCGTTTTTCCTGTCGGCCATTTGCATTCAACGTTCCATGGTAACATTTTACCACTTTCTTTTTCACTGGATTCTTTCCTGTTTAACGCTTCTCTTTTTCGCATATTCTATTGTGGGTCTGTTTCGATTGTGAAAAATATTATCGTCTCTTTCAATTTTCCATATATTATGAGTAAGTATGTATGAGATATGTAATGAGATGATCTCGACGACACGTAGGTCCTGAGTTCGAATCCACGCGAGGCAGAAATTTGAATGAGGAGTGTGGGTGTTTGTGTGTTGTTCATGGCACCCACGACACAGGGAATCCTAGTGTGGGGTATATGTAATATGTAAATATAATATATTTACAGATTACAAATAAAAATAGAAATGACGAAAATGGCGCTGATCTGAACCCAAGGGTTGTGGTAAGGGACACACAGCTCAGCGACACGTCCCAACTCAGGGGTAGCAACGTATTTGTTGCTGACCTAAGAAAAAAACTTCGTTCCTGTCTTGGGTTGGTTGTGTTGTACGTGGGCGGTAGTGACCACTTACCATCAGGTGGACTGCATGCTCGTTTGCTACTTCAATGTTCTAAAAAACTACCCATACTTAATGTAAACCTTAGCTTAGCTTAGTGTCCGAGGGTCCAGGAAGGTAATGAAGAAAACGCGAGTTCCAAGTGAGTACGAATCATTTATTTTCTATTTTAGATATATATATATATATTTGACAAAAAATCTTAACAGCGTGATTCAAACATTATTTACAACGCCATCTAGATTACTGGAATATGAACATTTTTTGAATTTAAATATATTACAAATTTAGAACATGAATCTGAAGTATCAATATAATAGTTTTATATGTAGTATTTTGTCTATGATCTTAAGGATCGAACACATAGCATAACAATTTTTCTTATATAACGCCGTCTTTGGTGCTTTATGGTATGCGAGGCGGTTTTTGTGCCCAGATGATTTAAAATCATAGACTTCACTAGCCGTTTTGAATAATTCAAGATTTAATTTCACAAATTTGCCTATTTCATATATATACATACACGGAAGAGGTAAGATTTGATATTTTGTAAATAAAGGTTTGCACGATTCATATGGGGCTATACCCCAGATGGCACGCAGACATTTCTTTTGTATAATAAAAGCTCTATTCACATCCACAAAATTCCCCCATACCAATAAGCCATAATTTAGTACCGATGATACATAACCGTGATATGCCGTAAGAGCAGCATCTACTGAGACTGTTTGTCTTAGTCTGCGCAGCACGTGAACAAACTTATTTAGTTTTTTGCAGATTTTATTAATATGTGCTCTCCAACTGCAGTGCTCATCGATCTGTAGTCCTAGGAATGTGGCTTCATTTATTTGCTCTACCTCGACCCCACTGTAACTTACTTTTATTTGTCGTAAGGGTTGTTTGTGGTTACGGAAGTTGATAATTTTAGTTTTATTGAGATTAATTTGCAGATTATTTGTTTGTAGCCATTGAATAATTACTTAAATTGTATTATTAATTTCATTTATATGATTTGTAATGTCCATATTGTTTGATTTATTAGATGTCACTATTATTGATATATCATCCGCAAATAAAATTACCTTTTTGTCAATAATATCTGGCAAGTCATTGATGTAGAGCAAAAATAATAAAGGCCCGAGTATACTTCCTTGAGGGATTCCTACTTTGTTTTCTCTGTATGGAGAGCAGTAGGTAATGCATTCTGCTTTATTATTCAATTTGTCTATATGTACCCGTTGTACTCTATTTTGCAAGTAGGACTCTATCCATTTCAGTGCTATACCTCTAATTCCTAGGTTGTCTAATTTTTTTAGTAGTGTTTCATGACATACAAAATCAAATGCCCTCGTCATATCAACTAATACTGCACGGGCACGGTAAGCTGTTTTTCGTCTACATTATTTACTATTGTATTAACAAGGTCAAAACATGCAAGAGTTGTTGATTTCCCACGTTGAAATCCGTATTGACTAGGTTTCAGAATGTTGAATTTAGTTATAGAATCAATAAGACGCTTGTGCATGGCTTTTTCGAATATTTTGGCAAATATTGGAATCAATGTAATTTGTCAATAGTTAGACATGAACACAGCATCGTCCTTTTTATGTATGGGCTTGATTATTGATTTTTTTAAGTTGTCAGGAAAATATCCGTTTTCAAAAGATACATTTATTATATATGTCAAAACAGCAGTTATTTCTTTACAACAGGATTTTATAATTTTTGTAGTTTGTCATCATAGCCCGCTGCATTTGTATTGTTTAATCACATAATAATGTGTCTAATTTCAGTATTTTCGTACGGTAAGAGAAATATGCTGTTTGAAATTATGCAAGTATTTGTATTATTATTTCCACATTTATTGTTATAAGTCAACTCTATAAGATAATCATTAAATGAATTGAATGCTATGTCCGACGGTTCAGTTATGCGTATTCCGTTTACTTGTATTACATCTATATGTTTCACTTGCATCGTAGATTTTGAGCATGTTTTAATGACTTTCCAAGCTGCACGGCATTTATTTTTTGAATTGTAGATTATTTTGTAATTAAAATTCTTTTGGGATGAGTATATGCATTTTTTAAATAATTTATGGTATGATAAGTATCGCTTCTTGGCTTCAGGGGTTTTACTCTTATAGTACCGTAACTGCAATATCCGCTTTGTTTTGCAGCTAATTTTTAAACCCTTTGTAATCCATTTCGCTTTCGATGTATGTTTTTTTAATTTAACCCGTATTTTAGGAAATGTCAAATTATATATCATCAAAAATAATTCATAAAATGTATTAAAAGCGATGCTAGGATCTTTTTCTTCAAATACTTCGGAGAACCGTAAACTGCTCATATATTTACAGAATTTTACTATGTTTTATTTGCTATAGTCCCTTTTATATGTAAAGTATTCCTTCGTATCTAGTTGAATTTTGTTCGTCGGGAACATAAGAAGCTGCGCTGTATCGTGGTCAGAGAGCACTAGATTTATTACCTCACCATATGCATTCGATATATTACTCATAATTTGATCGATGCACGTAGATTTTCTTGTAGCTTTCTGTATGTGTAGCGTCAAGTCAAAGTTTTCTGCTATTTGTATGAGATTCGCGGTTTCAGGTTTATTATTTAGAATATTTATATTTAGGTCCCCTGCTAAGATGATGTTCTTGCCTGTTTTATTTAAAAGAGAATGTAGAAGATCCTCCAATTTTTCAAAAAATATATTTAAGCTGAAATTTGGAGTTCGATATACACATATTATTATTAATTTATGAGTCGGTATTTCAATGCCACAGAATTCGAACACCTCATCAGCCGGATTTGGATGTGTAATATTGCATACCTTGTAATCGAGCCCTATCTTTGCTAAAATACAAACCACCTCTTTTTTGTCTTTTATTTCTGCAGAAAACTGAAGCTAATTTATAACCATGAATACATATATTAGACTCACAGTTTTTTTCAATAAATGTCTCCGAAAGGCAAATAATATCAGGACCCTTTTTATGATCATGTAGCTGTGATAGAGCAATTTCTAATATATCCTTTTTGCTATTTATGCCTGCAATATTTTGGTGCATTATACAAAAAATATTATTTTTGTGTTTCCCTACGAAAAAAGTTTCTGGATCGGTTGTTTTTTGGTATGGAGTTGCAGACTTGACGATATGAATTTATTCTAGAGCTGTTTCTAATTGGAAAATATGCCGTTATTTTACTTTGAACGTTTTTAGTCATATCACGGTTACCCTGCTTGGACGGTTTAATTTTAGTCACTCTAAAATAATTAGTAATAGTCTATTGTCTTGGCTTTACTGTTAGGGAAACTAGAGACTTTGTTAAGCTTTTTACCGTTTTTCATGAAACCTAAGAAGTTTTTGTCATAATCTATTTGGTCAACCTTACTACTAATTTTATTGTAAAAATACATACATGGTTTTTGCACATAGTCGTGTGATAATAGTATATTATTGCAATCTATAAAATAACAATCTGGATAGTATTTACAAGTCATCCTAATCAAACTGTTCAATTTATTTTCATTTAAACACAAGTTTTGTTGTACACCTAATACTAATATTGGGCAACAATTATTCATTTTTTTGAGAAAATTGTTCAATTGAAGCATAGTTTTTGTGGGATCCTTGTTATTTTCTCCTACACTTAATATAATTCGGTCGTCTGAAGTAACTATAAATATGTCGCAGGTCTTGATAATTTCCTCAGTATTAGCTCCAGGTTTGATAAAAGAGGTTACTCTGTATTTGGTGTATGGTGTGTTTTTTCTTAACATTATTATTTTTTCTGCAAATCCTATACATTGATCTCCCCCGATGATATATATTGTTTTCTGATGGTTATTTTTTAATTCGCCATTTTTACTTTTATTCATAAGTATTTCCTGAGATAAACTATTTTCTGGCATATGTGGACCATTTATTGATAACTGGGTTTTCGGTGTTTCTTCCTGATGAATATATCTCGTCTGAGTAGAAGATGACTGTATATTTTTTGTATTCGTGGGACTCTCGATGCCTCTATTTTTGCCTGTTTTCCGAATCGAAGTAATATTCTTAGTTGTAGCCGGAGATTTACATATGTTTTTTAATAGTGTAATTTGTTTTTTTAATTCCTTTATTCGATTTTCTAGTTCCATGTTTTTTAGGATAGTATTTTCCAATTCATTCTGGGTACTGCTTAAGCTTACAGACAGCTCATTATTTTTCTGTTGTAAACTATTAATTAAATCCGAATCCATGTTCACTGATAAATCTAAACTTTTATGAGCAATGTCAGGAGAACTTGAGGTGCAAAATGAAGTATCGCTATCGAGGGACTCGCAGGATTTTGATTTAAACAAGGTTCTTCTTGATCGTACCGTGATGTTTGGATTTGGTGTCCTTGAGAAAAACCATGACCGATCAAGACATGGGTCTACTTTCAGCCCGGTCCACCAATCAGGGGATCAGGGTTCTAGCTTCGTCGGAAAACGACCACCGACGCTTCACGGCCTACCTCAGAAGGGAGGCAATAGGTTACCACACCTACGCCTTAGAAGGCGAAAAAGACCTGAGGGTAGTCATCAGGGGACTACCAAAGGAGCTCGAAACGGAGGTCATCCTAAATGACCTCAAGTCCCAGGGCCTTCAGCCCACAAACGTCTTCCGTATGTATAACGTATATATAAGCGTTCGTCCGTCGACAGTCGCTAAATAAACACACGATCAATCGATGTCCACATTTTAATTTATTAATACGTGTATAAAGCTGAGTGTATTAAATGTGTTATATACCATTGTAAAGCTGAAAGTGCACCCTACATTGTGATGTTTGTACCGAGAAAATTTGTTCAGAAACCAGTGAGTTACAATTGAATTAATATTTATAACAACGTGGTTCACTCGACGTAACTGACCACAGACAACACGCTTATCGCTGCAGCGACGTTACATGCCGGACATAGATTATACGATACGCACCGCTGGATGTTTTATGCCTACAGCTTAGTGCATCACTGAGGGCAACCCGCGTACTTGGATAAATAGAAATATATATATATATATATACCCCTGTATAGTAGTGTACGGTAAATTGGTTCCTAGTCGCGATGGAGAAAAGAATGTGTGTTGGCTGTAAGGGTGAAATATGTAGCAAGGAATATATGAGATGCTTCGAATGCACACAGAAGTATGTGCTCTCGCCTAAGAGGTTCAAGAAAATGAGTCAAGAAATAAAGCTTAAGTGGACATGCCTTGAATGTAGGAGCAAGCAGCCAAAACTGGATAACTCCAATACGCCAGTTCGTGCGTCTCAGCAATTCCAACATTCTAAGGTAGGCACTGGCTCGGCCGTTAGTTTTCTTGAAGATGACTGCAACGTTACCGTCCGAAAACCGCGTACAGACGACGTGATCACAGAAGGTAAATTAAAAGACATTTGGAAGCATGTTATGAAAAAGGAGATGGAAGACTTGCTGGAATCGACGATGAATCGAATGATGTCCGATCAGCTCAAATCTATTAATAGTCAATATACAGAAGTCAAAGAATCTATCACATACATAAGTGCGCATTTTGAAGATTTTAAAAAAGAAAATGCGGATCTAAGGCGATTGCTGGGTACCATGTCGGAGGAGCTTAAGAATCTCAAGGAGGAGAACAAAACGCTTAAGGAAAGTCTAAGTGCTACGTTATCTCGGGTAAAAACATTGGAATACGATAATATGAAACAGCAGCAGTGGGTCAAACTGCAAAATATAGAGATCACTGGCATACCAGAGAGCAAAGAGGAAAACACATCTGATATCATACAGAAAATATCACAACATCTGGTAGTGGGTCTTGAATTGTCTGACTTGGAGTTTGCTCATCGGGTGCAGCCGCGGCGTGTCACCAGTGCTGAGCGAGCACGCCCGATTGTTGCACGTTTGCGACAACGCGCTATAAAGGATCAAATAATAGCTGCTGCACGTAAACGTCGAAATATGAATACCAAGGAAGTGGGGTTGGGAGGTGAAAATAACTAGTATTTATTAACGAGTATTTATTAATGAACACCTGACCAAAGATAATAAAATGCTGTTGAGTTCATGTAAACAAAGAGCGAAGGACGTACATTTTAAATACATTTGGACAAAAAACTGCCGTATTTTCGTGAGAAAACATTATACTTCTATTATTATTGTTACTTTAATTATGCTTTAATTGTTGTGTAATTCTTTTTGTTTTTTTCTCTTCTTGTTCTTTTTGTTATATAATTCATTTTCAATGTCTTTTTTTCATTTTTTTTTTTCATGTTATAATCTTTATTTAGTGTTTGTAAAATGTATATAAAAATCTTTTCCATCTCACCAGTGAGCAGTGAGTTTTGCAATGGTTAAAGAAATCTAATTTTGACTTTAATAGTTTTGTTTTAAATATTTGTGTTACATTTATAATATTTATATCTATATATCAATATAATAGACTATATATTAGACTATATATTTATAATTTAACTCTTTATTTATATACTACTTTTATGGACAGTATAGCTGACCTTAATAATGTTAATCTGGATGACAGTTTTTACTCTCTTTCATCCGATGACGATTTTGTTAGTGCAGATAGCAACTCATCCGTGGCGTTCACGCTGCATGATCAGATTTCCTCTATTAAAGGCTCCAACTGTCTTAATATAGCACATATTAATGCCCAAAGTGTCCCTCGGCACTACTCTGATCTTCTAGCATCCTTCAGTAGCGATAATCTTGATGCTCTTTTAATTTCAGAAACTTTCCTCAAGCCCTCCCTTTCTTCAGATCAGTTCGCAATACCCGGATTTAATCTCATCAGAAATGATCGAACGGGAAAAGGGTGTGGGGGTGTAGCAATATACTTGCGCAACGATATTTCTTTTAAAGTCGTCGGCGCGTCTCCTTCCGAGTACTCTGAATCTGCAGAATACATATTTATTGAAATTATAATCAACAATTCAAAAATACTACTTTCAGTATTTTATAGTCCTAACCTTAATATTGACTACTTTCACAATCTGGATTCATTACTCGATGACTTCCGCTCGCTCTACGAACATATTATTCTCATGGGTGACTTTAACACATGCCTGCTTAAAAATGACTCCCGTTCTATTAAACTTACTTCTCTTTTGCAATCCTTCAACCTACATCTCTTACCACTCTCTGCTACTCACCATTTCCCTAATTGTGCCCCTTCGCTTCTTGATCTTATGATCGTCTCTTCCCCCAGTCATGTTGTTTCGCATGGTCAACTTACTGCATCATTCTCCTACCATGATTTGGTCTTCCTATCTTACCGCATTCGTACTCCGAAGCGGCGCCCACAATATCTCTTTCTTCGTAGTTATAAGGGCATCGACTTCGAGGCTTTGCAGAAAGACGCTGAGGCTGTGAACTGGTCCTCAGTGTACAGTAACAGTTGTGTCGATGCTAAAGTAAGTACCTTTACGTCAATACTACTGGACCTTTTCGACAAACATGCACCCCTCCGACGTGTCAAGGCCAAAAGAAAACCTGTACCATGGCTCACTCCTGAAATACGAGAGCTTATGGCACGTCGCGACAAAGCAAAAAGAAGGTACAAGCGGTGTCCCTCAGCGAGGAATCTTTCGTCATTTAAGATTTTACGTAACCGGTGCAATCGCCTGTGTAGAGACACTAAGAGACGCTATTTCCACGATTCTCTCTCCGATAAAAGCCCTGCTGATGTTTGGAGGTTCCTTAAGTCTGTCGGTGTCGGTAAGTCTTCTGGCGCCGTATGTAAGGATATTGACTTGAATGATCTCAATGATTTCTTTTGTACTTCTCCTACGTCTATTGATCCTCACGTCAAATCCCATACACTACAAGCGTTAGGTAAGCTGCCGAAACCATCCTGGCCTTCTTTTTCTCTTTCCTCTGTCTCAGAGGAAAGCGTGAAAAAATCGGTTATATCTATCTCTTCTACTTCAACTGGTAATGATAATCTGTGCTCAAAGATGATAGTTTTAACCCTTCCAATTATTCTCCCTGTACTGACTCACATTTTTAACCACTCCATATCCACTAGCTCCTTCCCTTCCCAGTGGAAACAGAGTTACATTGTCCCTATACCGAAAGTCACATCAGCTTCTACCCCGTCCCAATTCCGACCGATCTCTATCCTACCCTATCTATCCAAAGTCTTCGAGCACATTGTCCATTCTCAGCTATCCTCTTTCCTCTCCTCTAATTCCATTCTAAACCCTTTTCAGTCTGGCTTTCGTTTCTCTCATAGCACCGTTACTGCTCTGTTAAAAGTAACTGACGATATTCGCTGGGCTATAGAGAACAAACAGTTAACTCTCCTGGTGCTACTTGACTTTAGTAACGCTTTTTCATCAGTGGACTTTGATATACTTTTAGGAATCCTCCAATCTATAAATTTTTCTTCTACCACTATCTCTTGGTTCAATTCTTATCTTCGGGGACGCTCGCAGTGTGTCCGCTTAGACAACACGCTGTCTAACATTTGTAACCTACATGCGGGTGTGCCTCAGGGTAGCGTTCTCTCTCCACTACTCTTCTCTGTCTTCATTAACTCTATAACTTCGGTAATTTCTTCCCACTTCCACCTTTACGCAGACGATTTGCAGCTTTACCATCATTTCTCGGTAGGTCATATGGATTCAGGTATCCATATTATTAACAATAATCTGAGACGCATTAGCGAATGGTCTAAATGTTATGGCTTGGCGATCAATCCTAGAAAGTCGCAAGCAATTATTATAGGTAGTAGGCATGCAATTAAATCAGTTAATTACCATTTGCTGACCCCGGTTAGTCTCGATGACGTTGTGATTCCTTACACTGATACCGTGAAAGATCTTGGGGTCTTTATCGATTCCAAGCTCAGCTGGGATGCTCAGGTCAAGGA
>DWNJ01002747.1:0-10237 GCA_018250275.1 Udranomia eurus
TTAGTTTTTCAACCCCCAAGGACTGGGATAGAACAACCTGCTGTCTCGTTCTTACCGAACTTCTTAAACGACAACAGAACCAGATCATTAATGTCATAAGGCCTCGAATCTTCCGATACTGACAACAGACGCATTGCTATTCTCAAAGAATAAAGAGTAACACCTCAAAAAATAGTATTACTCTTATATTACCTTTATTTGCAAACACTGAGAGAAGACGGTACTGATGTGATATTGGTGGCGTTTGATCGAAGTACAAAACAAAGAGCACTAGCTTTTGATCGCGCCTGTCCTTTTCCATATACCGCCATATACCAATGAGTATACAAAATGACCAATCGATTGAATAATTAATCCGTGAATGTAACAAACAAATTCAGATTCGCATTTATAATATGTAACGGCTGACCAGGCGCACTTCCTGCCGCCACAGAATTATTTTCCTGTCTCCGCCCCTTCCCTGTTCCTAGTAGCTTTAACCGACTCAACCGGTTAGAAATCGAAACACAGCGCCATCTACTTTGTTAGTTTCGGAGATTAGCCCGGACAAACATCGCGACACGAGATTTTTGTACATTATGTCTGCCCTATGTCCTGTCTATGTCCCGCCCTATAAACTCCTCTTTCTTTGAGTGAATGTTCCATCAAAATCGGTCCGGCCGTGCCAGAGATTACCCTGTACAAACAAAATTTCAGACAGACTGAAATTTAAAAAAATGTTTTTTAAGTATTAGTATCGTAATCACACTGCCCTTGAAAAGACTTGCTACTTTAAATCCACAGACAGACTCTTCAATTTTATTTACGAGTACGAGTATATGTAAAGATAACATGAAAATACGTACTTGCCGAGCCACAAACACGTTTGTATCACCGCACATAACGATTTAACTATTGTCTCCACAGCGGTCAATAATGAAAACTCCTATATAATTCCACGACTAGGCCACTAAGTAAATAAAACAGCGGAACGCTCAGTAATACGCTCACATGTGTGGTCACGAAAAGCCGCTCCGAGCGGTGAGTGGTGAACGTCCTGTAGTGACTCCAGCCGCGATACAACAGCGATTAATGAACAATTCGGTATTAGAGTACAGAAGAGTAAACTATATAAAGAAAGAAAATACGCAAACGCTTATTGGCGGAAAAAGTTTTAATCGTTTACTGCCGTGACCATCAAATGTTGTAATAAATAAATAATTTAATAATAGCTATAGGATAATTGTGCAAGTTCGTCGTTCCTCGCATCTAGGTATTTTCCTCCGCTGCATTAT
Source organism: Udranomia eurus (assembly GCA_018250275.1). Taxonomy (NCBI): domain Eukaryota; kingdom Metazoa; phylum Arthropoda; class Insecta; order Lepidoptera; family Hesperiidae; genus Udranomia; species Udranomia eurus. The sequence goes on from DWNJ01002747.1 coordinate 1,275, forward strand.
TTAAAACGGCGTATTTATTTATTTAGTAAAAAAGTAATACGATTCACTTCCGACTATTCTTTTGCTCGCTTTGTAGAAGAGCATATAAGATGAAGCAATGATTATTGCATACGTAAATAGGACAGGATGTACGCAATTGGATGTGTTCCTACAAATCGCTATCGCTTGTAAGTTTGGGCCATGGTTTCCGCTCCGCTCTCGGATAACGCTTGTTACCTGCTTCGCACTAAAGTCATTGACTGTCACTTGGTTAAACATTGAGATCATTTCTTGACACATTTCATTCATTAAATATAAAATAAAACGTTGGTTATATAATGATTACAAAATAAATATGTTGATATTTTGAAAAAAATATGCTATAAATAATTTACATAACGGTAAATACACACTATTATTATTGATTATAAAGGAATTAATTTTGTATATTTTGTCGCGTCTGTCGTGGACCTGGATTGATACTGGGGACACGATAATTATCTTACCTCATAATTATGAGGTGATGGGACTGACAAAGCATATTTCAACCTTTTCAAGATATTTTGAATATCAAGTGATTTATTTGGATACGGATTTGTAACCAGGTACAGATAATGTGGCCTAGTTTGTGCCTGGGTAACTATTGCAAACTGGGTAATTATTTTCCAGGTCTAGTAGTTTCGGAGCCTAATCAATGCAAACAAACAAACGAAAAAACCTTTCCTCTTTATAATATTCTATACTAATATGAGCCTATTATGAGCCTTCCTGCGCAAATTAGGTATTCATATTGTTTACTCATAATGGTTACGATGACTTATCAGACAGACAGAATTGTAGGAAGACTGGTTACATCGATCTCGGTACAAAACATTTGTTCTTGCCATTCCATTAATTATTCCTATTTCTATGGGCAATGCCTTTATTCTTCACGTGACATTTTTCCAGTGTCAACTTAACTATTGTTGTCGTTACGTGTACCGAGTAACATTGGCAGTTTTCCAAATGTTTCGCCGTTATCGAGTTAACGCTTTACCGAGGTAATGTCGAGACCTGGGTAGGCTCTAGTCAGTCTCGGATTAGATGTGACGGCACCCTGGCTCACTGGCCCATTCCTCTTGTGCTTATACCACAAGAGAGACGGTAGAGATGACCTATAAATCAATAAGAAAGGTTGATTGGTGGTAGAACCATATACGGTTCGACTCCGGCAGCAGCTTAGTCACACCTATTACAGCGTCACGCTATATCTCCTTATAACTGCAGTGTTCTGGTTTCAAGGGTATGGGCCAGGGAGACATACTTAACTCAGGCGTTCCAATTTATTATTTTCGATCCTGTTTTGGGTTGATTACAGATGTCTATGGACGGCTGTGATCGGGTGTCAGAAAAACCCGGAACAGGTTTCTTACGCAACGGGGCCGACGGATGTCGGTTATGTCGGACTCCAACCGCGTCACTGCGGGGCGGAGTTACGGGAACGCTTGCGCACACTTCCGCAAAGGCTCTATCCCTGCTGGTACGTAAACCTAATGCTTATAGTATTATTAAATTCGCTCAGGCTCAATTACCCGCATAAATCAAGTTAATCAACTACCAACTCATAACCTGTTTTTTGCATTAATTCTCAATTAACTTGGTATTAGAAACAAATTGCTACTCCCAGTAAACCTAGAGAGCTAATTCCATTTAAATTACCTTGCGGACTTGCGGAAGTCTAATGAAAAAGGTACATAATGATCTAAAGATCGTGTTTGAATTTTACTTCTACCATTTCTAACATTAACTCACTTCTAACACAAACACAAATGAAAATGTCAAACACGCTAGTTTATCCTATTTTTTTTAAACAAAACTACTAGCATGTCAATACGTAGTAATTTTGTTAATCCCTTCTGCTAAGCTCAAAGGTTTGTGTTAGGAGTGGGTTCACGTAAATAGTGCAACCTTGGAGTGAGGATTGAACCCACGACCATCCATCGTAAATCCGACACACTACCCATTGGGCTATAGCCGTTTTAGGCATAAGTAGTCCATTGGCGGCCAAATCTAGGTTAGATAGAGTGGGTTCTGGATTAACATCGAAATTTAGCACATATGTATATATACTAGATCTAGATATATCTATTATTCCAATATCATTTCAATTCATTTTTTGAAAACTATAGCTTCTAGTTAAAAAAACTATTTCCAACAAAATATGCCGGAATTTGGAATGTAAACGAATTCAATAAAGAGATGCAAATCGGTACAGTTGATTCATTACTATAACTCACGGTGGCCACTCGACAGAATCCAGATGGAAATTATAAACGACAGTAATTCTTAATTTATATATGTATTTTTAATACTAATACTTTGTTTCACATTAAACGACCAATCATCATTAACAACAAACATCATTAAGAATCTTTTTTTATTATTATTACTATAATTGCAATTATCAAGTGTAAGGGTAGTCCTAATTTCTACACGTATATATAAAATTTGCAATCTAAGCCGTTTATTTAGTTTGAAAAGAAAAGAGATGAGAGGTTGGATATTGTGAAAAAATTCCTCCATGCATGGAGCAAAGAAATATATATGAAAACTAATGCGCACACAACAGGCATTCAGTTATAAAAATACATCACAATAAAGAAATTAATTCAAATTGGTTAATCAGTAAAGATACAAGAAAGAAAGACAAGCAAATATTCAATTTCTCATGTTGACATTATTAATAATACACAGTCGGAACAATTTTCGAAATTATATCCAAAATATAATATAAATATAACTGCGGCTCATCTATTTATAGAAATAATTTGTTTAAAACTACTATTACTTCTGAAATAAACCTCACTTCTAAAGTTTACCTTAATTTGATTTAGTTCTTGTACTGTTAGACGTAAGTTTTGTGAAATAAATAAATAAATAATTAAGTTATCAATGATCAAGTCCATCCGTTAGTAAATTAGATTTCACATCGGTTTCATTTTGTTTAACTCCTTTAATCTCATCTTCAATTTCCTGAAGAGTCCTATCTTTTGTTTCGGGTAGAATGAAGAACAGAAAACCTAAACAAATTACAACACACAATCCATATATAGCATATGTACCTTCAATCCCTGTGCTTTTAATCATAAGTGGAGTTAATTTTAAAGTTAATGTGTAAAATATTGTAAATATTATTCCAGATGTGAACGATCCTAAACCTTTGTATTCTAAAGGGAAAATTTCACACATGATAGCAAATGTCACTGGAACTAATCCTATGTGTGCTATGAAACTATGCAGCAGAACTATACTAGGTGTCAACCATCTGACATCTGATATTAATCCATACGATCTAATAACTACGGTAACACTTACTAAGAACATAAGAAAGGCTGACAAGAATCCTAACTTAAATATTAAGGTGCGTCTCGTAAACCTTTTAACCATAATACAGGATAGTGATAATGCTACAATCAATAAACAATCGCTTCCAACCGAACAGTACATTGAAACTGATCTATCACCAGTTATTTCTATCATAATCTGCGTTATGTAAGCTAACATAAAATACCGTCCACATGCGTCCACAGCCAAAGTCGACAATATCACAATGAATAACGGTTTCTGAAAGTCCTTTTTCAGGAACGTTTTCGCTGTTTCCAATATTAAATGGGACTTTTTGGCGTCTTTTTTCTCGTCTATATTCCTCATCTGTGCTGTAATCAGTTCTCTCAACTCCTTCTCTGCTTCAGACGACTGTCCGAAAAGCCATCGAAACGACTTCTTACAGTCTTCGAAACGACCCGTCATCGCCAAGTACGCCGGACTTTCTGGACACATTACTAATATAATAATTGTTATACACACAACTACTACAGTAAACGCAGCTATTTGTCTCCAAGTCCATACCAATCCCAACGAATGGCAAGCTAGAGAGCCGAATGCCAATGATACTTTCTTTAAAGACATGAAATATCCTCTTCTCGATGGATGGCTATTCTCACTCAGTGTTATAGCGACGATGTAGACGCCCCCGATAGTCAATCCTTGGATAAGTCTCGCCCAAATTAATGAGGTTACGCTGTTCGATAAATAGAACACTATCCATCCAACCAATAGGATGACGTTAACAATAATATTGACAGTTTTTCTACCCAACGTTTGGAATATTGGAGATAAAATGGCAAATCCAACAAATCCTGAGAAACCATGGCTTGCAGCTGAAAAAAAAGAGAGAAAATATTTATAAGATACTCAAGTGATATTTATAAACGATAAGTTTTGTAATACCATAAAAAAGTATCTTGTGTTGTACCAGAGTTAAACCTACAGCTATTAATTATATCTAAATAAAATATTTGATAAACACATATCCAGATCTCAAAACATGCAGAGTTGTGGTAATCCGACAGTTGATAAATATATATAAACAAACATATTTCTTAATTTATAAACAGATAATTCCAAACCACGAATAGACTAAGAGGCTCATCTTTGTGTTATAAGTGTTATAAAGATAAATGCTCCATGGAAAGGAGGTCGAGGATTTACCTTCATCTAATTTCTATTAAGTAGCTCGCTCAAAAATCCTAGTAATGATTACAAAATGGTGATAAGACAGTTGTTAGTAAGCTCCGAGGGCCGAATTTTGCGAAACAGACGTAACAAGCCTGAATGCACTTTACGTGGTGTTCTGTATATGTTTAAGTCACCTTAGTTTAGCTTAGCTTATTTATGCCTTCATAAGATCTTAGAGCAATTGTTGAAGCCATCTGTTGTTTGTTCTTCTTGAACCGTATTTTAAAGCAAAAAACAATCACTCTATCATCGACCATGAATAAAAGCCAAATAGAGGTGAATTTTATACGAGTATATAATTATAATTAACCCCAGACATTTAATGATCTGTCTAAAGTCACTGATATATGCGTTGCTATATTAAACTATTAATATCAAGTTACCATACTCTTAAAACTAGGACACAGTTACTACAAACTCTCAACGAAAATAATGAAAAAATAATACAGCTCACCTATCCACGAAACTTGGTCAGCTGTAGCCTTTATATCGGTCGAGTTGGAAGACAGTATCGCGGGGTTCAAAACAGAAGGGAACGCCAACATTATTCCACCTCCGAACGAATATGTACATGCAGCACATAACACCAATAACTGCAAAGAGAAAGATAAAATCTGCAATGAATAAATTATTTTTCAAGATACACAGGTAAATCCTCTGATGTTTCCTTGTTATTTATATATATGGCATGTGGGTATACATGAAATATAAACTCTGTAAGATATACTTGCGGCTCAAAATCTCAGTCGGATTGGATGTTTTCATAAAAGAACAAGAAAAAAGTTGTACTGTACACATTTAGGAGCTCTGTTGACTAACAAAGCTTCTAGTAATGTTATCAGCCTTAATAATAGTATAAACTTAACTGTTCTTCGAACTTCGGGCTGAGAACAAAAGAAACGTTTCCGATTACTTGAACTAAACAAACAGGAAAAGGACAAATTCAATCCGTCTAAAATCATGCGTGTGAGGATTTTCCTCTTGCGTGATTTTCGCCTGTCTGCTGGGAGTTTAGGTCTAAGGGCGTAAATCAGATAGACTACAAAAAGTAAAATACAAGTGCATGTATATGTTATATTAAATAAGATTATTCTTCCCGACCCTCGAATGCAGTTTCTTAAACATAAGTATAATCCGTTTGTTAAACATAAGTATAGGTATAATTGAATATAATTTCAATGCAAAAGAAAAGTATGATAAGGTCCAGATACCGAAAACAATATCAATTTCCAAGTTGAAATTAGTGCGCTGAGACACGTAACATCATGAAAATTTGAATTGTAAAATTGCACGATAAACGAAACAAGTAAAATGCTAATCAGAGGGAAAAAAATTAACATACGAGTATAACTATCTTGAACCTCTTATGGTTTCGAATCCGAAGATATCCGAATCATGACCGCTACGTACGAGTATAGAATCAATAATCAAATGTTTTATTCATTATAAGGTATCCAAATACACTTAATGAACGTCATACACATTTTCCTTAGTCGGTGGACATCTGATTTCAACGCCTTTAGGTTCTCAAGCTATGGTGGACCTGGGGAAAAAATCCGGCGCAAAAAAACTCCAAGGATATCTTTATAATAATAATAAATATGATAACAACAATGTTCGGGCTGCTGTGATCTGGTTTGAAGGGTGTGGTACAAGAGCGGTTTCAACTTAGTCTTCAGGAGTAGCGACACATCTTTTATAATTCTTATACATAACTTAAATCCTATCTAGTCTTGAATACAAGCCCATGTGCGGCAATTATCATTCACCTACAGGCTTACTTACCTACGGTTTTCGACATCATTAAAAATATATTTAAATACGAACCTGCCTAAGCAAATACACGTTAACACCATAGCACATTTTATCTGGATGTGAGTAAAAATATATTAAATAGATACAAAATGTCTTACGCGCACGTGTACTCGTTAAATGTCGACTGATAAAAATTAACAGGTTATTTGAGAACCATGTAAATAATAATTCAATTTGCGATTACAATACTTAGCGTACTTGTATTAAAAATTCTAACCTATTACATATTTCTTTTTTTCGTATTTCTTGCGCGGAAAAGACTTGGAATGGTGTGCTAGAAAAAATGTAGAGTACTCGAATGAGGCAACTGATTCAAATTGGGTTGTCCTGTTTTCTTCAGTTTAATTTAGCTTTGTGTATCAAAGGCTGCATGATTATTATGTATAGATAAACCGACAAACAGATAGGACAAAATCTTAAGAGTTAATCAAAATCTAAGCCTTTCGGTTACAGTAGTACTCTGAAAAGACGTCGCGCGTGAAACCTAAATAGCTGCGCTTTTATTATTACTTATTTTAGTATCATTGACCTCAACAACTAATCTAGTAATACTCCTAGTTAAAAAACCTTCATCCAGTAGTGGATCTATGTGACCTCCCTGTCCATTCTTGTAAATGAAACCATAGATTTCAGTATACAAGAAATATACGAATATTTTACGTTAAAATATCTGAAGATTTCTTGCATGTTTCATTTTCAACCTACTTTATGTGGAAAATGTGTAACATGTATAACTTTGTCAGGAAATAAGCAAAGGCGTTTTTGTCATTTTGAGTTTCAGTTGGAGCTATACTTATACACATTGGGAATACTTCTGCAAGAATCACTCTAGAGTCCCCGTTCCACCTGGAATTGGTTATCGACGTCCATGTAAAACAATTTAGTAGGAAGAATAATAACTCAGACATTTATCTTTTATTCTACATCTGTTGACTACAACTTATCGTAACTATGTTTAAATTAAATTAGCGTTCAAATACCTACACAGAATTGTATAAAGATCTTGAAAATTAACATTGCACATATTTTTATGTGACGTGAATATTTCACATATTATTACTGGACTACTATTCGAGATTCGTTGTGTTGTTAAATAAATAAGGATTTAATGTCCAACGTCCCTCTGCAATAATACCAATTCTACGTCAGTTTTATTGTTATCAACACCTCTGAATACATTTTCAATTTCTTGCAAAGTCTTGTCTTTTGTTTCTGGCAGAATTAAATAAAGTATTATGAGACAAATGAGAACACATGAACCATACATTCCAAATGTACCTCCAACACCGGTTTTATCCATTAATATCGGCGTGATTTTTATAGTTAAAGAATAGAATGCTGAAAATACAATACCAGATGCGAATGATCCCAACCCTTTATGTTCTAGAGGAAATACTTCAGCAGTTAACGCAAAAATTACAGGTACAAGCCCTATGTGGGAAACAAAACTATGCAATAATATAAAACTCGATATAAACCATTTCACATCGTAAGTTGACTTGAATAGTGTTGTTAAACTTACTAAAAACATAAGAACGACTGATATTGAACCCAATCGAAATAAAACCGCACGCCTGTTAAATGACTTTACAACGACACATGAAATACACAAGGCTATAATCAGCAAACAATCTGCTAAAACTGAACAATACATTGAAATATAAAGGTTGCCCGTTACTTCTACCATAATTTGAGTTAAATATGCTAACAGAAAGTATCTACCACAGGCATCCATGGCCAAAGTTGCAAACACTACTACAAAAAACGGTCTTTGGAAGTCTTTTCGAAGCAATTTATTCAATGTATTGTATATAATCGACTTTCTCTTTTCATGTTTCTTCTGTTCAATGATCTTCATTTGTGCTGATAGCATTTCTTCCAATTCTATTTTGCTCTCTAGAGATTCTCCAAATAACCAATAGAAGGATTTCTTCGATTCCTCAACGCGACCTCTCATTGCAAGGAACGCTGGACTTTCCGGACAAAGTAGTAATAGAATAGTAGATACAGTTATAGCAATTCCACCAAACACGGATATTTGTCGCCACGTAAAAAGAAATCCTAATGAATGGCAAGCCAGCGACCCAGATGCTACAGACACCTTTTTTAAAGTCATAAAATAGCCTCTTCTCCTTTTATGGCTATTTTCTCCTAAGGTAATAGCCACAATATATATTCCACCTAAAGCCAATCCTTGAACCAGCCTTCCTATAACCAAAGTTGATACATTGCTTGCGAAGTACAAAACAACCCAACCAATGAGTATAAACATATTTAAGATGACGTTCACGGGCTTTCTTCCAAATATCTGAAACATTGGTGATAGGATCACGAAGCCAAGGATTCCGGACAAACCATAGCAAGCAGCTGAAAAAGAAATACTTCAATCAGTGAAAATCATAAAATTGTTGTTCAGTAGACCTTGAGTTCTTTTGACGTTTTGGTTAAAACGAAAAGATCATTCGAATGTTATCTCCAACAGCTGATATTTAATAACTTATCAGCTACTAATATCGGAAAGTGATCATTACAATATACAATATCAATTACAATATCGAAATTCCAATGATAGGTCTGCTGGAAGAGATTTGTTTCTGTTAAATTTACCGTGT
>DWNJ01002748.1:0-10236 GCA_018250275.1 Udranomia eurus
CTAAATATCATGTATAAAAATAAACTGGTCAAAATGCATATATCATACTTTAAAATAAGTATATGTGTTCGTTGATATTGATCCAAATCAGCCATGTCAAACTCAAAGTCAGTGGTGAGCCAGAACGATAGGTTAATCCGTAAAGAAGTAGGCCGCAAAACTTAACTTAATCTTGAAGTCGTTGAATATTATATGAATATTTGTAATATAAAAAGGCAGCACAACAACTAAATATTGTGGACAAATTATACTTTGGTCTTAGGCGGATGTATGTAGGTGAACTAGACGATTCTTCGAGCTCCTCCCGAAAGCCCTTTTCTTCGACATCGGCCGCCCTAAAACCTAGCCTAAAATCATGTGAATTGCGAGACCACCCGGATCGCGAAACCACCCCACGTATATTATATATGTATGCACTGACGCATTCTTAAAATCTGTTATTAACACGCTCAGGCCACATAATTTAGCTGTTTTCAAAATTGCTTCGAGCCGCGGAAAAATTCTCGATAGGCTGCACGTTTGACGTGGCCGATCTAAATACACATTTTCATACTTAGAGGTAACTACTAGGTACTCAGTTATTTTTATAATCAGTCCCATCTCTGTTTCCTCCTATCTCCATATTAATTCAGTTCAATGTTTAATACCATTATAGGTTTAGTTCTACTCTAGTACGACTTTTTAAAACATATCGGTACTACTTTAATGGCATAAACGAAAGCTAAAAGCTATGAAATAGTCAAACAATAAAAAAGAGAATTTAGCAAGGATTGTCACATAAACGTTTTCTTAAACATACAGGTGTCCCAAACCGTGACGATACCCGGGACCAGGAGAAAAACCTTCTCATGAAGGCCCAGTGAAAAAATAATCATCGTTTTATATACCATGGTACTCGAGTACCAAGCCATTTTAGAAAAGATAAAAAAATCCATCATCAGAGGCACTTTTCGGTACTGTAATTAGAGTTTTCAATTATTTGTACTTATTTGACTGTTTGTGGGACCACTAAACACCCAGCTAATTATTAAAAATGTACTGTTTACTGTTCTATTAAAATAGTAGTTTTACGAAAAATTAGCCCATTTCACAAGGCTTCCAATAAACTATTCTATATATTTTATTTTTAAAATTGAAAAATTTATATCTTATCAATGTTTTCAATTTTTTTAATTGAACATTTCTAGAAATTTGGAACAGTCATATCTATTGTCTTATGATTTTATACAAACAATTATGTGTATTATACAAAAACTTACAAAACTTTTATGGCAAGGCCTGGCCACAAAGCTACTCGAGTGTAGGGAAACTAATTATTGTTATCAAAGTGATCCAGTTTTTAAACCATTTGCAGGACCTTTTAAACAGAGGACTTTTTAAAAGGTAAAGATTATAGAGTTGCATAGTTACTTATAGTAGGTGGTATGTTGGACATCTGTAACCTAGGCGGCTCGGATCCTAGCAGAGGTGATTGTTCATCCAGGAAATTAAATTCTTTTTGTGTAGTAGGGAAAGCCACTCTGTATCTTCTCTCATGAGGATTCCACTTACGATATACCAATGCATTCAGTAGGGCTTGCATAGGGTTAAGTAATGCCTGCAATAAAAAAAGTTCGAAATGTTTAAAAACGTTGGCTAATTTACTACTTACTTTTTTAAGATATCTAAAGCACATACCATTATATACCATATAGTGATTATCACTTTCACGGGCATTTGGAACCACATGGTCCACACCAGAATACCATTGATCAGATTTGGCAACCAGCATACGTAGAAGACTACATTAATGAGGAAGAATTTTAGTCTCAAAACATCTACCACTCTTCTCTCTTTGCTGGTGAACTGAAAATTGCAAATACATGTTATAATATTATTTATTTTTATTAGTTTTTATCGGCCGATAGCTGTCGTTAAAGCTTGTCGGAGTTGAATTTACGGGTTTGAAAATATCGGTCATACTGGTTGGCCACTAACCAGTTCTAACGCCAACACGCACTGAAACAGCGTGGCGGAGTATACTCCAGGCCTTCCAGGCTAGGAAAGGTACATAAAATGGCTGCGGCCAAGACTGGCGTCCTCTATACTAAAATTTAATCTTTATCTTCAACTAATAAGACACTAGGCTCAGAACAGCATGGATCAAACAATATGTCCGTGAATATCCACGCTTCCGTAAATGTATATTGTCCGCAGTCGTAGGCACTCATTTGTGATATTACACATTATAAGGATAATGCTCATTTGCATTTCCTGGTACGTTTTTACCAACTGTTTTTGTGTTTAGCTTCAGGGTCAAATTTAGATGTTTTAGAGGCCCTGGGGCAACGAATGAGCGGAGGCCCTTATTCAGAGGCGGATTTAATTATTGCATTTCTTAAAAAAAATGAAATGGCATTCCACTATTGACCTCTGCAATTCTGCAAAACCCTAGTTCACTGTCATTGCAATACCTATCAATATTATTTAAAAAATACCTAATTGAATTAATAAATTAACCTAAAATGCAAACAGCGTTCAAATTATTAACCCCTCGAAATTTGGATATGTAAATAACATACATAACATATTTTCTATCGTTTTGTCTCCCCTGGGCTCCCAGGGGAGGAAGACCCGTCTGCTCTCCCTCGAATTAGGCCCTGTTTGGCTTTATAGGCCGTCTACACTTTTCCACGAATATTTACGGATTTGTGTAATTACTTTACTTTTTATTTACTAGTATTTTTGTTAAACCCTCCAGCTAAGCTCAAAGGCGTTAAGAGTGGATTCACGTCAATAGCATAATGGCGAAATGGGAATCGTAAGTCCGACCACCCTACCCATTAGAGTTATTGCCGCTTTATAATACATATTTTAAACTTTGGTTTATTTAACGATGTATCCCTCTATGATTGAGTACGATCGAACAACCCATTGCTGCTGAATAGATTTTATTCCTCTTTATAGTATTAGTATAGATAACTAAAGTTTGAAATTAGAAGATTTTTGCTTACCTGCGCTAATGGTAAAGCAATTGCCATCTCCACATTTTTACTTGACAATATATACATGATAGGGTTAACAATCATAACCATTGCTATCGGTAGATATGTAGCACAATAGTTAGGCAATATTTTGTAGAGAGCACTTGTTACTGACGTCAAATTATGGCACCTGAAATAAATGCAATGTTGCTTTTTAACATATTAAATATTCTGAGCTATACGGAGCTACTTTTTTGCTACAGAAATGTGTTCTTAATCTTAAAATAAAATAGTAATGCATGTTACTATACATTGTTACATAAGTATGTACATATACATTTTTTTTATTACTGGGAGTTAGCAAACGAACATGCAGTCCACCTGATGGTAAGTGGTCGCTGCCGCCCATGAACATCTGTAACCAACCCAAGATAAGCTCGAAGTTCTTTCTTAGTTCGACTACAAATGCGTTGCTACCCCTGAGGTCTAAGTTGGAACGCCTCGATTAAGTATGTCTCCCTGACCACACCCTTCAAACCAAAACACAGCTGCAAGAATACTGCTGTTATAAAGCAGAAATGGGTGTGGCAGTGGTGCCTCCGGAGTCGAACCGTAAAAGCTTCTACCACCTTTAAAACACACACATAACACATACATACACAAACTATACACATAAATTATACTAATTATAGCGTAATTATTTGAACACTTACTCGGCATTAGGCATGTATAGTATGGACAACCCAATGCTAGTACTTGCTACTGGTATCCCCCATGCAAATGAGTGATATAAAAGTGGATGCGAATCACGGCCCTTGATAGCAAGCCAGGTGTCTATGGCATAAAACAAAGTCCAAAACCAAGTTACTGTATAAAAGTATTGAGTCCAAGCCTGGAACAAGATAAAATATATAACATTGTCTCATGTTTTTGTTTGAAACTCTATGTATAAGTAGTAGTAATTTAATGAACAACCACTGAAATAGAGATAAATAAAAATATAACTTTTATTGCAGGAATCATAAAATCAATTGAATCTGGTTTTCATCCCATTAAGCTAGGCAATCTGAACATATTTATTTTGTACTCCTATGACACAAGAGATACTAATAGTATGTATATATTATTATCGTTTTTATTCAATTTTATGTCCCAATGTTGGGCACGGCTTTCATCCCACAACTGGGTAAATGGTCAGACCCATTAAGTTACTGACCGCATCGACGTTGTTTAATTTGCGCGATCGCATGTGATCTACACGAAATAAATATGTTTGCAATAATGTAATTCTTTTATAATAAAATAATATTAGATGCAAAATAGAAATATCTTACATTATTCATCAATGAAGTAAATGTTAAAAAAAATTATATTAATTATTACTTCCCGAAATTAAATACTTACTGACGTTATGCTGCAAAATAAGACGCTGACATCATCATTTGGCATAGGCATGATGTTCTTGTATCTTAACCAGAGGGAAGAACGGACCAACACACCTAAAATATTCATAAAATAGCTATTATAACATTATAAAAATGGGAATTTCGAATACCTATCTCATTAATAACAATAGATATTAAAAACCTGAATTAAGTAAATTAACAATAACAAACTGATAACATATTCAATAATTTATTGTAACGACACAATAAACTATCAACCTTATCATCTCATTAAGAACTTGTTTTAGCATACTGATGCTAATAAAATAATATATTCTGGTCTATTATCTCGTCGTACTGTCCATACAATTTCTAAGCTAAAAACATAAAATCGATTTAACTTCTGGTTATTGTCCATGACACAGTTTAATTCTATTATGGTCTACATACATTAAAATCACCAATTATTTTATATGTTCAAATAAATATATACATGATTTTACTAGATTTAAATCTGATATGGTTTACTTCAGTTTCTACATCTTCGCATCTTTTGTTTATAAATTATAATTCACACTCATAGTGCGACTATATTAATGGCCAACATAAAGCTACTATATAATCTTGTTACCTAGTTAATAACAAAAAACATACCAAAAGATGCTAGTAAATCAGCTACTGCTAACCAAATTATGATGCGCCTCCCTCTGCTAGAAGAATAGTTGTACAATCTTTGGGCATCATTTGGCAGAATGCATGGAAAAATCTTAAAAAATAAACAATAATACTTAAACTGATCCAATAAACATGTAATTTCATATGAATAATTTTAAGTAATTTGATCATGTTGTAGTGAGCGGTTGGGACAAGACTTCTCGTATCATATTTCGTATAAATGTCATTACAAGACATATCATATTACATTCTCTTGAATTCCCTTGAATAGTCATAACAGACTGAAATTTTGTTAAACATAAAAATAAGAAGATTTATGCTGGTACTCACTTGATAAATAGACCCTAAAATGCCAATCGTGGATGAAACTAGGCAAACTGTATTGTATGACTCGGTATTAAACTCGTCCATAATTCTTACAGCCATATCCTCCTTGTTTCCAGTGTGATGGCAGCAAAAAGTTTGTATTGTAGGGTCAGACATAATTTAAATTTATAGTAAACCAGACTTAAATTGTTTTAGAAGCAGATATATCAAGGAGAAACTAATCTTGATTTAATTCATAGTCAACATCTTTGAACAGAAGTAGCAAGCAGTATCATTTTTTATTTTCCAATATTCACTTTAAAATGCACTTGATACAATTTATATATCGAGTCAATTGAATGTATAAATTATTTTTACGAAATAATAGCTACCGAAAATTTTGCGTATTATATCTCGTTTTACACTATTTACATTTACACAAAACTGACAACTGACTGATGTAACTTGATATGACACATGGCACGTAGCTTCTTTCTCTTTATTACAAAAGGAATATTGGCGTGGGGAATTTCGATTCTCGGGGTCCCTTTCTTTACCTTACAATAACTGCTGGGAGAGAAAATAAACACGATACCGTTGAGCAGAATTTAGAGGCATCAGGCAGGTCACGTTCACGGCGAAATAAGACACCAAATTGATAGTTGAATTAAGGTCAGAGAATGGCCCGAACTATTTTGATTTGGATTGATTCAATGACACGGTACCACCTCGAGATCTTGGGCAATGAGCGCCATTACATAATAATAATATGGTACATCCCAATTATATTTGACTAGAGTAGCTAGAGTTCTTTAAAGAAATATAGAACTCACCTATCTATACAAGAGACAAAATTAATTGTTTTTATTTTTTTATAATACTATCGAACGACTATGCATTTATGCTCATGTCTATCCGCTCAGCACATGGACATACCTATCTAATCAACCCAAGACCGGATCGAAGTCTCAGGGCGATCAAATTGGGTTGCTACCCAGGGGGTCCACAGGTGGACTAATTTAAAACGCCTTCGTTAAGTGTGTACGTATTAAGGAAAGAAGATAAAATAAGACTAATATCAAAATCAAATAAGTGACAAGGAGACGACATTATGATTTAAATCAAAATAAGTATATGTTCGTAATTCTCTTGTACTTTTGTAGTTATCAATAATGACTATAAGGGGTAATCCATAAATGACGTCACACGTATTTTTAACAAAGTTATGTTTTACTTTAAAAATAGGTGACGTCACAATGGAAGTCACCATCTATGGAGGACGTACTATCGCGAGATCGCGGGTTCAATCCCCATTTTACTATTGATGTGACCTTCCTTACAGAAAGCTAAGTGTTAGCAAAATTATGTATGTATTAACATACTAAGTTTAGTTTTTAGTTAGTTAGTTTAAAGAAATCGTTATTAAGACTCTAACTTCGAGACAATTTCACAGTAATTTTATCACATTATTCCAAAAACATAATACGGATAAAATGAACCTAGTTACTCTAGTAATTGAAAAATAAAACTAAAATATAGTTTCTACAAAAATATCCTCATATTATAGGTAATTTAATTATATATAATTATAAATAACTATTCAAGTATTATAGCGGTCAAATGACTGCCGCCTTCTTTATAAGTATATCATCGTTTTCAAAAGTAAATAAACAATGAGAAATATTTTAAATATTAATTTTTAAGGCTCTCACCAAAATAATAAAAGTCATGAATCATCAATAACTTTACTTACAACTTTAGGAATAATAAAACTATAAAAACGAAAATGCAGTCAAATGACTGCTCCCTTCTCTAGTGTTAATGGGGAAATTCTCATAAGATGGAAAACATGTTTATTTATTTTTAATTAAATTTTAATAATAGTCTAATAATAAAGTTTCGTTCACACATGTTGATTTATTTATTTTCTGTAACCTTCTAGACTTTTTACTAGAAAAAAATGTCAAGAAGTCTAATGCAAAACATAACATTAAACCTTACTGCTCAAATATATCTCTTCAGTAGGATTAATAGCTACGGCTCTGATGAGGAATCAATCAATACATCATTCAAGACCTATTTTTATATATAAGTATACAGACATATTAAACTAGCGCTAGTTTAATCTTTAAAAAAAGGATTATCTATAAAATATTTAGTCACACAATGTTAAATGTGTATCGATCGACTTATCATGCCTTACATTTATGTAAATTTATAATTTTAGTTAGAATTAGAAGATTTTAGGTAAAACACAAATTTGGTACACCTTAGTACTCCATAATAAAGAGCCTTCTTAATTGTTTTTCGAAACTTATCTAAAATACATAATCCTAATTTCACCGAAACATAAAAATTAAGTAAAATAATACTTTCCATTCAAATTTAATCACACAATGATATGTATCGATCGATTTATCATAAAACTAGAAAACTAACAAATTAACAGTTACAAAAAAGCTTGGAAGTGACACACAACATTCAATTGCTTTGAGTTTTTTTGTGAGGAATACTGCTTATGTATTCTTAGTCTAGATGATCTCAATGATAGGATCATTTAATTAATACTATAAATGGTGACTTAAATGTAGTAACTATATTGAAGAATAATTGTATTACTCATTGCAAAAGCTTAAAGCATTATTAACGATTGACATTTGTTGCATCGGTAGATTGGATTTGAAGAGGTAAAACAGTAAGATTATGTGTTACAGGGAAGCATGGGTTCAGTGGATCAGGCATTTCACCAGGTTTTAAAGTACAATTCAATCGTGAATCCTTATTGTCCAGATTTTGATAACTTTCTCCATTAGAAAATTGCAATGCTGCCGGTTGATTGGGTTGTAGAGAATCGTTATTCGTAGCCATTGTTGTATTGCCATCGAATTCTGTAGAATTTGTTAGTAAAGGAGGTTCTGTTACATTATTTTGTGCTGCAGTATTTAGAAGTATGGAGCAGGGTATAGTTGTCATAAACTCTTTCTCTGTCTTTGTAACAACAGTAACCGTACACTTAGTTTTATCATCTTCATTTTTATTACCATTCACGTCTTTGATATCAGCTTCAGGAGTAAAAGAAGTAGCAATAGCACAGGGTATGGCAAGAACTTCAGTGACATTTTCGTTGCTTATTGTCAGTGTACAATTTACTAAATCGCTTAAAATGGAATCCATAGCGGTCGCCGTGTTATTATTATCGGGAGCTACTGCAACGGGCTGACCTCTATTGTCGTATATAACTGTGTGATGACTTCGTCCGGTCGAACGAGCTAAATTCCAGAGAGCTAACCCTGTTAAAATTGTTCCAACGCCAGCACCCGCGATTCCTACACCAGTAAGTGCACTACCTGTTCGACTTATTCCGCCAAAACCTCTACGACCTCCATAATTGCCAAAATACCCAGGCATTTGTGGCCCAAATCCTGAGTTATAAGGACTATGTCCTCCGTAACCACCATAACTAGGTCCGTAGTTTGAATACGGCGGTGGAGGTGGTGGGTGGTGATAATTATTTCCAACACTTGTGTAGGGTGGTGGTGCACCTTGATGATAATGGTTTCCAGTATTTGAATAAGGTGGTGGTTGACCTTGCGGATGATTAAAGTTATTACCCATATTATTAGTTGGATAGTTTGCGCCTCCCTGAGGATAATGTGAATTTTGTGAATTAACTGGTTGATAAGGTGGAGGAGCCACTTTAGATCCTGATAGCCCAGTTCCTTGTGGATATCCAGCTCCTGAACCTGAACTGCCAGATAAACTATTAGATGCAGGATACGAATGGCTCATTTGATTATTTGATTGTGCTGATTGACTTCCTGTCCTGGTAGCTTGCTGCATACTTTCTTGGTGGACCGCAGGTTGCTTAGGTTGATTATTGCCAGATAAACCGGTATTACTTGAAGGATATGAAGATTGTTGCGCATTATTCCTTTGTATACTTTCGTGATGAACTGGTTGCTTAGGTTGATTATTACCAGACAAACCTGTATTGCTTGATGGATATGAATGGGTATTTGTCGGTTTTGATTGTCTTGATGATGTTTGAGTTTTTTGAGCTGGTCTTTCCTGCCATCCGAATAATGATGGTTTTGGCGCTGAAGCTTGAGGGCTGATGAACGAAGTCGGTACAGGTTGAACGTTGGGAGTACCTCTTCTAGGGCTAGAGCCACGGCTAGAGCTGGAACCACGACCTCCTCTTGTCTTTCTTCCATCAACACTTAATATCGCAAGTATCATAAACACTATAAGAAATCTCGTAAATGTCTTATTCATTTTGAAATTCATATCGTAATCACATCGAAAAACAAAATTAGTTGCGTATATTCTTAGCGAAACCAAATACTAACGAACGTGTATGCGGCGCAATTGTCTGACTCACTGTGTTTCTTGATCCTTCTAGTTTAACGATCGTTAGTCGCCCACCCTGCGTCAAATTACGTACGTCATTCTTGTAGGGACGTATTCATTACGGACAAGGCAAAATGTAGCACACTACACACGCCAAAGTATATCAATAGAGTTATGTTATAAAGCAAAGTTACGAAAGCTATTTTTGAAACGTGGCTATGGCAACGAAGCATACACAAACGTCATTGATATTTTATGCCTAAAATAATATTCATCTCACCTCATTTCATGAATCTTTATTAACATAAACTTATGTTTATTCTCTTATACTTTTATATGTTAGCCTTTATATTTTTTGGGCAAGATGAGAATGAATCGTTACACAATAAACTTAAATACAAAACCACTATAGTAAATATATAGGAGGACACTAAAAAATCAAGCTCTTTCATTTGATATCCATATTTAAAGGATTAAAGAATATCTATACTAATATTATAAATGCGAAAGTGTGTTTGTATGTTTGTTTGTCGGTCTTTCACGTCAAAACGGAGCAA